>CM050326.1:84917406-84942406 GCA_027475135.1 Bactrocera correcta
ACTTATGTATAAGATATCTTAGCAAAATTAAGCGAACGTATAATTTTAAATGAACGAAAGTTTAATCCCGAAAATGTGAGAAATCGGTTGACGAAGGTTTGGATGTATAGTATATTGTATTTGACTTCTTCAATCACTACCCTCTCTTTTCGCTGGACTTCGCAGGATTGCAAGGTGTATCCTACAATTATTATTTTTTTTTTTTAATTTCAATGTTAATCGTCAAATAATTATAAAATGTAATTTTAGCGCTAAGAAAAGACTTAAGTTCTGGACTTTAAAAAATATGCTCTGATAATTTAGCCAAGTGATAAAATTTTTCTGCCACCATTCACATAAAGTTAGGACCTCTGTAAAGCTTTGTGAATGCCATGAACAAATATCTCAAAACAAATTATTTTCGAGCTTGGAAGCTTTTTAAAAAGTACGTGTTAATTTTCCCTGGAATAAAAAAACTAAAAATCACTGACAAGCCCTAGGGCTCACACGTACATTTCTTTCTGGAAAGTGTTGGAGACGTAACAGATGAGCATGGTGGAAGGTTAGGTTATTATGCATATTAAGAACAGCAGCAATTTCTTTTGGTAGATTCGCAACGAAATTCTATTGGAATAAAGTATCTTGAATTTTATCACCATTATAAGATCGTTTATTTGAATTTTTAGAATTTGTGCCTGTAAAATTATAATTTTTCACGGTAAAACTTAATACTTGAGTTGAGTTAAAGCCGCAGCTAAATTCTAAATTTCGCAAAACATTGTAGGCAACTGTTTTTGAAAATTTTCGTGATTTTGTCATTTCGAATAAGGATTCGATAGTAATGGCGACTGACGACTCAAAGCCTGCGTAAACAGATGCTTTTCATTCGTAAAGTGCATATTGATATTCTGTTATGGAAAAGCAGTTAGACGATATTATTAGAGGAGCAAATTAGGAGCTTTATTTTAAAAAACAGAGTAATATTAAGTTTTAAAGCTAAAGCAGATAACTGATTCAAATTAAGATAATATGTTTTTGTACCTAGTACGTATGTGTATGAATCAAACTCAATAAACAAATTACATTCGTTTTGGTAATGCAAACCATATACATATGTTAAAATATATAATGCTCCACTGATAACCCTCCTAGCGCCCAATCGAAGCGAAGATCGCATAAGCCGAGTCATGAAAGGCAAAAGCGTTTGTTTAGCGACGAGTTTCTAAAATTGAACAAAAACAAAAATTTCAATAGTTAAGATTTAAAATTACGTTATAATAAATTGCTGCGATTTAATTTATTAAGAGATAACAATACAATGTTCGTTCCAAAGTAAACAGGACTTAAAAAAAACAGAACAAATGGTTTTTTCGGCAAAATCAATTTGTTTTTTTTTTTTTTTTTCAAAATAGCTTCCTTCTGCTTCAATACAGCTTTTTGCATGGTCCAAAGCATGTCGGACATTGAAAGAACTACAAACGGTTCCAATGAGTATTTTCTCTAAGAATAATATGCCAAGCATTTCCCTATGTGTAGGAACTGTAGGTAGATTTATAAGATTTTAACGACTGTCATTTGCAAGAAGATTTAACATACAATCCCTTCGGTAATGCCATAAGGCGAAAAAGAGTTTTAGTAACATGTGAATATCTATAAGCCAAGGGTTTAACAAAACTTAGAACACCTTTGGCTTCCAAATATCAGCAAGAAGACTAGAATAAAACTTAAGGTCCATAGTAACTTCCAGATCAACAAAATTGAAAACGTTTTAGATTATAATTTTCCTCTTTAAGAAAATTTACAATATATGGAGATATGACTATGTCGTATTACCTAAATTTGCCTTTGTAGTGGATAAATATGTATAAAAGCGCTACCTCATCAATGACCCTGAAACCCATCCCATCGAAAGCTATTCGGAAAAAATTAGTGGTAATATCTCTCTAGCATTACCCTTGCTTCATGAATATTCTAATTTCAGTAAGTTCGAAGATTTCAAGGTACGTATAAACATAGGTATTATATTATTTGTACCTGAGACGACCGTCTATTTACATTTAAAATATTTTATATTGTTATTCAATGTAATTAGAATTAGGCCATTATAAGGGTTTAAAATTCCTTCGCACCATAAAGAGATCGTCATCACACGTGAGTGGGGTAGCCACTAAAGCTCTCGGGCATTGCTCTATCTCTGGGTCTGCTTTCTTTTTAGTACATAGTGCATATTCCACATACGAGGCAATTTACTGCCAATTTTCGTTGCTGGTTATAATTTACTACCAGATTTTGCGTATTGAGTTGCCTAAGCTTGTTTTCTAAAATCCTTCGTGCTTCTTTCCATCAGTGGCACTTAAAAGGATATGGATTTCGTCGTCTAATGATTCGTCCCCATAAATACATTCAGGACTTTCTGTTTTTCCCATTAAGTGCAGGTGTTTTCGAAAAAACCCGTGACCGGAAAGCATCTGTGTTACGTAGAAATTATTACAATTATATATTAATATCTAAATATGTATTAAAAATATCATATTTTACATTTCTTGCATGAATCTTTCGTGCAATAAAATGCTTGTTCAGTTCACATTCTATTAAAAATATAATAAGAATGACACCCATTAATTTAAAAGGTTTCAAGTAACTACAAATTTACAATTTCAATGAAAATTTTGAAATGGTCCTTAGAACCATGGTATGAAATCGTTTAGTCTGTTTTGTTTTTAGAGCATATTTATGCGGTTTGGTTTTTTAATAAAATTGGAAATTTTATTTTATTATCAATAAACAATTTTTAACATTTATAGAAGAACAAATATGCACCCTAGTAATATTTGATCATAGGTAAAGTGTTATTCACATTGCCCGACATTCATGCAAATATATAAACTCCGAATGCTGTGTACAAGCATTCGTGTTAGTCAAAAACTTCAGAGTCCCCCCCCTCATCAGTCCACTAACCGTTGCTAGCAACTACAGTCTTCGCCTAACAGGTTTGATTTTGTGCTCGGCTATATCGACACTTTGACTCCCTTTCCCATTCGGAGTGTTTTCGGTTTCATGCGTGCTTATTTGGTGCAGTTCTTTTCATTTTGTGTTTTATATGTATATTTCAGTCTCTTCCTCGCACATATAGCTTACCTTTACCGTCGTCGACAATTCGAAACATCTTTCTTTCTTTCACATAATACCACCAAACTTTACATTTTTGTTGGGGCTGCAACCGAAATGTTTCTTATGTTTGTTTCATTTTTTCTCCTTTTTTGTTGTGATACATGCGAGTATAAATGTATAAGGCTGTTGGATACGTGAGGTACACGTTTATTCATTTTTATACGGCATTGTTTACAGTTAGTACGGCAGCTGTTATCAGCGTCGTGTGTTTTATAGTGGCAGCAACGACTTACCCTGCAGACATACAGCTCATTCGTGTGTTTGTATATTTCTTTTTTTTTCAAGGTTTCACTTCGTTGGACCTCTGGTTGGCTCAACATTTGCGCACATAAACAAACGTACATTTATATGTATTATTCGTATAAGGAGTTTACCGACAAATTTTAATTCGTATAACATTTTTATGAAAAATATGAAATAAATAAATGAGAAAGGATAGTAGTGGGGATGCGGCCATACGTTGTGACCGATACAAATAATTAATAATAGAATAGTGGACACTGACAGGCTTTTTCCGGTTAATAAATTATCCTTAACAAATATCAAAAATAGTTGGAACCGGCCACTGTCCACGGTTAATGAAGATGTCCGCTGTATTTCATTATGTGCAAAATGCAAATTTGTGGCCAAATTACTCAAAATACACTTGTTCCTTAACGTATGAATTTATAAAACCGTAAATTTCCCTTCGGTTATACACATTGGGGACAACAAATGTTTCACGTATCGAGGTTTCAACAAAAATTTTGTTAACAACGAGTTCGAGTTTTAACTCAAAAATGGACGATCAAGGCTAATCGAATCGAGGTTTCAATGAAAATGTTGTTGGAATGCGTTTGAACTCAAAATCGAACAATCAAGGTTTCGAAAAAAACTCTGATATTAAATCGCGTTCGAATTCAAAAGGAAACCACACCCAAAATTGCACATTTCAGGTTTTAAATTTTACAAAATCTTGTATTTTCAAAATGGTTACGGGACATTCGTGTATTTAGCAATAATTTTAGAGCTAAACTTAAACAGTCGTCGTAATTGGAACCCCCCGACGTGGTACTTTTTTCCGGTCACAGGGGTGGGGAAAAATCGTGTGTTTAAAATATATTCCTGGAGGCAGAAGCTGCAGCACAGAACTAATAATTGTCAAGCAGGAGTAAATGAATCCCATTAGTTTCCGTTGAACCCCCGAGAAGCAGACGGCTCCAGGGCTAGTCAATTTTCTTACTGTGATCATTTTACTAGTATGTATAAATGTAAATAAGAATTTTAAAAATGTGAAGCTATAAATCGAATCAATTTTCTTGAAACATCTTATGAAATTTTGTTTGTTTTCAAAGATAATTTGAACAAAATATAACCAAAATAGTGTCCATGTCCGGTCGGAACGTACTCATGTCCGGTTGTTAGAACTGATTTTTTATGAAAACATTGTTGAAAACGATGTATTAATTAAATTTGTCCAGTTATAGGTATCCGGTTATAAGGACTGTCCTGACTGAGTGTTTCACTTTATTACCGTTATCATCAAAATTTTATGGACCCCATAACTTTTATAATTAGATGTACGCATATTGCTATTCTGATAATACTAATGTGTTTTCAATTTAGATATGTTTAAAGTGTGGCTGACACAGTCAGCTGAGACATCTGCGTTATTAAGGGGCTAGGCACGATTCCGATTACTTTGGCGGAGGGGTAAAAAAAACGAATTTCCGTATAAATGGGGTATGTACGAATAGGGGGGCTTCTCCAGAGGAGGAATATCTAAAAATTGTGTAAAAGAAGCTAATATTTTTAAAAATATTCACGTTTAAAAATTCAAAAATTGCCCTAAGAACACGTGTTATTTCTCCATGTTTCACAGAATATTCTCACGTTTTTCACTCACTATATTGAAATATACACTCTTAATATTGAAATAAGTTCACTTTTATTTTGTAATTTTTCAGCCAAATTTAGTAATTTAAAATCACTTATTAAATTTATGGCTGCAAAGTTTAGAGTGTTTATATTTACGAGGAAAACCAGCGTTGCCACAACTTAAAAACCAAAAGTGAAGAATTTTTTAGCGTTTCACAGCGTTTTCTTTGTTTGTACTTTCGAGTGATTCTTTTTTCTTTATTAACTATAAAAAACTATAAAGAAGATTTTTCAAGCTAAAATTGAATATGTGAACACTTTTGCATATACATATTATACATACATGCATATATGAATATATGAATAATATGTGATTTATATTTAATAGACACAGATAAGTAAAATCGTGTGATAATATTATAATATTACGAGCGAATACTCGGGGTGACTGAAGTACTTTCGCGTAGTACTCCTTTGTGCGTTGGCGGCCTTCGGCCGCGCTCTAAAAAAATAACCCTGGCCGAGCGAATACCCGGGTTGACTGAAGTACTTTTGCGTAGTACTCTTTTCTGTGTTGGCGGCCTTCGGCCGCGCTTTAAAAAAATAACCCTGGTCAAGCGAATACCCTGGGTGACTGAAGTACTTTCGCGTAGTACTCCTTTCTGCGTTGGCGGACTTCGGCCGCGCTTTAAAAAAATAACCCTGGCCGAGCGAATACCCGGGATGACTGAAGTACTTTCGTGTAATACCCCTTTCTGCGTTGAAAATAAAAAATATATTGACTTTTTGTTATAAAGTGGTTATAACTTATGGTTATCATGCACTCAAAATTTAAGTTTTCGTTATAAAATGGTAAATTTTAGTTATTATATCTGTCAGCGATTTCCATTTATTTTTGATGATACATTGGTTTGTATTTTAGGCGACGATATATACATTATTATATTTAAAATATGAGTTTTGGGTATGAAGTTGTTATATTTTTCGATTATCATGCACTCATATTGAAATAAAATTTGAGTTTTCGTACTGTACTGTATACTTTACACTTTATTACGTAATATTATTATATAATATTACTAATACATGTATATAATATTACTTATTTGCTTAATAAATTTACAAAAGAAAATATCCATATGCATGAATAGAGGAATTTTTGGGAAAAAGAGGAATTTCAGCGAATTGCCTTATCATCACATGGCAGCGCTCCATTTCGTCGTAATTTTTTGTAAACAAATGAAGTTCAAACGAGTGTAAAATGTAATTTTTAAAATAAAGATTTTTAGTTTTAAAAAACCTGCAAAAAGTGTAAAATGTGGATTCATTTAAAAGATTATAGTGAAATTTAATTAAGAAGAAAAAAAAGTGAGAATAAAGTGTGTTTAATGTGGTGAAATAGCTTCTTGAAATGGTCCAATTTGGCGAATTTTCGAACGTTAAGGCCGAATATCTTCTAAACTAAGCGTTTGCGGACCCTATAACCCCGTATGTTTTTTAATCAGGAGGACTTCTTCTTTCCAACGGTACCTTCAAATCGCGGCGCCAAAGAAATCGGAATTGTGCCAGGGGCTATACTAGTGCGACACTTTCAAAAAATAAAAGATAACATTTTTTAATTGCTTTTTCGATAGCTGATATTTCCATAAATATTCTGTGAAAGAAGGGAAGGTCGTATCTTGAATAGGTTTTGGATGGCAGCGTTCTAAAGAGCGACCGCTGGGAGGTCCAAACACATGTATGTGAAACTTTAAGCGCGTTTTTCTCGAAACAACATTTTTCAAAATTGCTGACATCATAACTAAACGAGAAGTTGACCAATCGACTTCAAATTAAAACTGAGTATTTTTAAATACATTTGCCATACAATGAACTACGATCTTTTTGATTGGTTGAAAATTGTCAATTTGGTATTAAAAAAACGACCATTTTTTACTTTAAAAAACGATTTTTTTTTTCAAAGAACCATGTATGTATATACATGTACTTGCATTTGTATCTTACCAACTCGTATGATTGAGTTTGCAGCGTGGCAGTGTGGGCACAGTCACTGAACCCGAAGCTTCAGTCATTTCACTTCGTTTTATGCGGCTTTTATTTTAGCATCGGGTTTGTCCACACGATGATTCTGGCAGCGCGTTACTGTCGTCTGTTGGATGACTCCGGACCCAAAATCGTTCACAAATAGTAAACAATCGCATATTTCTTAATGCATACATCCATATATACACTTTGTTTCATTGCTATAAAGACATTTTATTTCTGTGAAATATAGTGTGATGTTAAAGCTCTATGGTAACTCTAACAATTCTATAAAAACAATTTTTTTCTAACGGTACTTTTCCTACTATTGTAGGTAGTAAGCGGAATGCACTGAAAACGGTGTTTCATAGCTATAAAGACACTCGTACTGATCAGTGCCATGTAGAGTTATAAATTAATCTTATTGAATTGTGTTAGCTAATCTGAGAATGCCGCGCAAAAGCATACGTAACGATTAAGAGAAAGGCTTTGAATGGTGAGGGTTTGACCACTCGAGTTATTGCTCTAAATTTGGGAAGGTCGGTAACAGTGGTAATTACCTAAATAACAAAGAATATTATGGTCAGAGAACATATGTACTTGTTAACACTCGACAGGAAAGAGAAATAAGTAGACAATCATCAAATAAAACGACGCCAATGCGGAAAGTGAAAAAAGACAACCAAATTTCTGCATCAACAATCAACAATTTGGTGTGCGGTGAAACGAAATTTGAACATTGTACGTAAGCAAATGCAGAAAACACCTCTTTTGAAACCACACCACAAAGTCTATCGTCTCAGCTTTGTCTGAAATCACTTGAATAAAGAATGGCATGAGGTAATAATAGTGCGATTGCGGCAAAGTAGACAATGCGCTAAAAAAAAAAAAAAAATTACTATTGATCCTAGGTGATTTTTTCGATGATTAAAAGTTCAACCTTGGTGGTCCAGAGGGCTTTTTGGGATTCTAGCGAGATTTATGAAAAGAGCCGCAATATTTTTCAAAGCGCCGTTTCGCCGGAGGCTCATTTATGGTATGGGCGCATTCTCAAATTCTGGGACATTCTCTTCTTACCGAATCTTTTCAATAAGACAGCTCAAAAATCCATACGAGCAGGTCAACGCAAACGTGGCTTGAATGTAAAAATATCAATATGAAACGGCTATTTTGAAAAAAAGGGCTTTATTGACCCTGGAAATGCTTTCTCATTACACCAACTCAATGCCTAATTAAATATTCGTACTTATAATTTATAATGGAAACACAATAAATTATTAGAAAAAAAGTTTCTTTTCTTTTTCGTGGTGGAAGGGCTGTCTTTATAGCAATGAAACACCGTTTTCAGTACATTCCGCTTACTACATATTAAGACATTTTATGTATGGAATTGCTAGAGTTACCATAGAGCTTTATATATGTTTCAGTATTTCACAGAAATATAATTATTTTATAATAATGAAACAAAGTGTATGCATGCCCATGTTCTTATGCACTTATATAATTATGTGCATACATGCTTTGTAGAGTGCAACCACACTATATAGTTCGTGCGCTCCGACTTCGCCATCGCCATCGACATCGTCATCTTGTCGTTTATGCCCGTTCGTGTTTGTTGATTTGTTGGTTCTTCGGTTCGTTGGTTTGTTGGTGTATTTTTTCGCTTGAGAGCTCATTAACGTTTCGCTTCGCTAAGTGCGCTGTATCGCCTGGGAGACAGCAACGCGTCAGCCCAAGCAAACCGAACATCGTCAAGGGAAGTTGAGCAAAACCCAGTCATACAGCCAAAATTAAAATTCATTAAGCTGTGAAAAAGTCTCGAACTTAAATTTTTTGGCAATGTTTTCTTCACCCGTGTCTATGCGCGCGTATCATAGTTTCGTGTACAGGTGTTTGACTGCCTGTAGGCCAATGAAATAAATTATCTGATTATCTAAAAACGCTAAAAATATCACCTTTGGAAATTAGTGAATTCTGTACATACATATATGTGTATATACAAATATTATGAAATTTTGCAGTGAAGAAAGAACATAATGAAGAAAAACGTGACAAGTAATTAAATTTAAAGTGCAAAATAAAGTAAAAATGTAATTTTTAAAATTCTGCTGGACGCAAGGGGAAATAAAATCAATCAGTCTATCTAATAGCGAAATGTCCCACCGTTACATATACATACGTACATATATTTACATATATAATATAAATTATATGCATATACGATATTTATGTTAAATTACTAATTGTTTATGTTAAATTACTAAGGTCTAAATAAACTATTTTCATCGAAATTCTCACAGAATAATTAGTTGCGCTCCAACAAATATGCTACAGGATTTCCCATATATTAATCTTAAACAGTAAATGTGTTTGTAATAATAAATACAAAATAATAAAATGTGTACACTTATTTTTTAAAATTCTCGCATTACAATAACAGCAATTGAACTCGATTTTAAATATTTACGTATTCAATGAATGCTGAGAAAATTATAATATACGTAACGTGTAAAAAATTTTTAACGGGAATATGCAAAAACTATATGCATTCGCATATGCGGAGTGCGAACTTAGCAAATAAAATAAAAGTAGAACACAATTTTTTGAAATTGTATTTTATACTAATATCTTAAATAATACATCCAAATAAAACGTGTTGGGAAATATAATATAAATCATCCTTCGCTACAAAAACTGTGTTAAAAATTTCAACAATAATAAGAAAACTCATATCAACTGTATGGTTCTTAACGACATTGTCATTGTTATTCACAATCATACCCGACGAAATATAGACAAAAATAAAAACTTCCGATGATGATGCTAACTACAGAACACCTCATGCATGGCCATGCATCTTCGGTCAGCCAGAGCGCACTTTTTGGCTGCTCGACGGCAGGGCATAGTGGCATCAATCAGCTTGGTGGCGTCTATGTCAACGGGCGACCACTGCCAGATTCGACACGCCAGAAGATCGTCGAGTTAGCGCATTCAGGTGCGCGTCCCTGTGATATATCGCGCATACTACAAGTGTCCAACGGATGCGTTAGCAAAATTCTAGGCAGGTAAGTGGGCCAACTAACAAACTGCGATTGACAACCAATGATATTAACGATTTTTTTGTATAGATATCTAGGTTAAAACCCATAAATACAGATACTCCCTAAGTATATTAACAAACAACATTAATTAATTTATAAATAAAATTAGTCATCCAGTTTGTTTATGAAATTTTGGGTACTCACAAAACATATGTTATTATCTAATCTTCTTCTGCTTTACTGGCGTAGACACCGCTTACGCGATTATAGCCAAGTCAAAAACAGCGCGCCAGTCGTTTCTTCTCTTCGCTACGTGGCGCCAATTCCAAGCGAAGTCAGGTCCTTCTCCACTTGGTCCTTCCAACGGAGTGGAGGTCTTCCTCTGCTTCCCGCGGCGGGTACTGCGTCGAATACTTTCAGAGCTGGAGTGTTTTCATCCATCCGGACAACATGATTTAGCCAGCACAGCCGCTTTTAATTCGCTGAACTATGTCAATGTCGTCGTATATCTCGTACAGCTCATCGTTCCATCGAATGCGATATTCGCCGTGGCCAATGCGCAAAGGACAATAAATCTTTCGCAGAACCTTTCTCTCGAAAACTCGTAACGTCGACTCACCGGTTGTTGTCATCGTCAAAGCCTCTGCACCATATAGCAGGACGGCAATTACGAGCGACTTATAGAGTTTAGCTTTTGTTCGTCGAGAAAGGACTTTACTTTTCAATTGCTTACTCAGTCCGAAGTAGCACCTGTTGGCAAGAGTAATCTTGCTTTGGATTTCCAAGCTGGCATTGTTGGTGGTGTTAATGCGGGTTCCTAAATATACGAAATTATCTACAACTTTAAAGTTATGACTGTCAACAGTAACGTGAGAGCCAATTCGCGAGTGCGACGACTGTTTGTTTGATGACAGGAGATATTTCGCCTTGCCCTCGTTCACTGCCAGACCCATTTGCGTTGCTTCCTTGTTAAGTCTGGAGAAAGCAGAACTAACGGCGCGGGTGTTGAGGCCAATGATATCAATATCATCGGCATACGCCATCAGCTGTACACTCTTATAAAAGATTGTACCTGCTCGACTAAGTTCTGTAGCTCGAATAATTTTCTCCAGCAGCAGATTGAAGAAGTCGCACGATAGGGAGTCGCCTTGTCTGTAACCTCAGTTGGTATCGAACGGCTCGGAGAGGTCTTTCCCAATCCTGACGGAGCTTTTGGTGCTGCTCAACGTCAGTTTACACATCCGTATTAGTTTTGCGGGGATACCAAATTCAGACATCGCGGCATAGAGGCAGCTCCTTTTCGTACTGTCGAAAGCAGATTTGAAATCGACGAATAGGTGGTGCGTGTCGATTCTCCTTTCAAAGGTCTTTTCCAAAATTTGGCGCATGGTGAATAACTGGTCGGTTGTTGATTCACCAGGTCTAAAGCCACACTGATAAGGTCCAATCAGTTTATTGACGGTAGGCTTTAATTCACACAATACGCTTGATAGAACCTTGTACGGGATGTTGAGGAAGCTTATCCTACGGTAAATGGCGCAGATTGTGGAATCCCCTTTTTTTGGATTGGGCATAGCACACTTAAATTCCAATCGTTGGGCATGCTTTCATCCGACCATATTTTGCAAATAAGCTGATGCATGCTCCTTGTCAGTTCTTCGCCGCCGTTTTTGAATAGCTCGGCTGGCAGTCCATCGGCCCCCTATGCTTTGTTGTTCTTCAGGCGGGTAATTGCTATTCGAACTTCTTCATGGTCGGGCAATGGAACGTCTGCTCGATCGTCATCGATTGCAGAATCTGGTTTGCCTTCTCCAGGCGTTGTACGTTCACTGCCATTCAGCAGGCTGGAGAAGTGTTCCCTCCATAATTTAAGTATGCTTTGGGCATTGGTGACTAGATCATCTTCGGTGGTTCTACAAGAGTATGCTCCGGTCTTGAAACCTTCTGTAAGTCGAAGCATCTTTTCGTAGAATTTTCGAACATTACCCCTGTCGGCCAGCTTATCAAGCTCTTCATACTCACGCATTTCGGGCTCTATCTTTTTCTGTCTACAAATGCGTGTTGCTTCCCTCTTCAACTCTCGGTATCTATCCCATCCCGCATGCGTTGTGGTCGATCGTGACGTTGCGACACGGCACTCGTCGTCGTACCAGCTGTGCACTTTCCGAAAATCAATGGTTTCGGTTGCAGCTGTACGTAAGGAGTTTGAAATGCCGTCCCACAGTTCCCTTATACCGAGTTGTTAACGAGTGCTCTCAGAGAGCAGGAGTGCAAGCCGAGTAGAAAAAGTTCGGCTGTCTGTTGTGATTGCAGCTTCTCGACGGCGAACCTTCCTTGTGTTTTTTGGCGTACGTTTTTTTGTTGCACAGAGGCGGGTGCGAATCTTGGCTGCAATAATATAATGGTCCGAGTCGATGTTAGGACTTCGGAGCGCACGCACATCTAAAACACTGGAGACGTGTCTTCTGTCTATCAAAACATTGTTGATTTGTTTGGTGGTTTTTCGATCTGGAGACTGCCAGGTAGCTTGATGAATCTTCTTATGCTGGAATCTAGTACTACAGATAACCATGTTACGGGCCCCGGCGAAGTTCACCAGCCTCAACCTATTTGGGGATGTTTCCTCGTAGAAGCTGAATTTACCGACCGTAGTTCCAAAGATACTTCCTTTCCCCACTCTGGCGTTAAGGTCTCCAAGCACGATTTTGACATCGTGGCAGGGGCATCTCTCATAAGTGCGTTCCAAGCAATCATAAAAGGCATCTTTGGTCACATCGTCCTTCTATTCCATCGGGGCGTGGGCGCAAATCAGCGATATGTTGAAGAACCTCGCTTTGATGCGGATTGTGGCTAGACGTTCATTCATAGGAGTCTGCCACCACGAATCCCACACCAAACTTGCTCTCCTTTATATGGCCACTGTAGTAAATGCCACAAAGAACTACTCGTATCTGTCCTTGTCTCGTCCATCGCATTTCTTGGACGGCGGTGATGTCAGCCTTTATTTTCACGAGGACATCAACCAGCTGGGAAGCGGCACCTTCCCAATTAAGGGACCGGATATTCCAGGTGCATGCCCTCAAATCATAGTCCTTAATTCGTTTGCCATGGTCGTCATCAAAAGGGGGGCACTAATCCGAGGCTTGTTGTTTCCTTTCATTGGGGGTGTTTTTTTACTTGGCGAGTCCTGAACCCAGCGCACAACCCTAAGTAGGGAATATTTTGTCTTCTCATTTTAGCTCGCCTTCAAACGGATGTTCTTAGGCTACCCAGAGGATACTTGGTCAAAGACCGGAAGTCGTGAGCTGCTTGAATCATATGTAAAAGAATCGTTTCTGGCCACTCCCAAGTGAATGGCGATCAGAGAACTTTCCTCACTTGCGTGAACTTCTACACGTGACTCCATCCTCCTCCTTCTAATAAGTTAAGAAATATTGACCATTAAATTGATTTGAATAATTTAAAAGAATTGGTTAATTTAATGCATAACTTCTATTTGTTCGTAACATAATGTAGTCAGTTATGAGGTTTAATATATAGTTGTCGACAAACATGTATGTACCTCATATTCGGACATACATACATACAAATATATATGGTGTTTTAAGGGGAATAGGGTTTATTCGGTTTATTCTTTTTTAATGAATTAGTTCAAATCTTTCTTTAAAAATCATTGCTGCATTTAGTACGCCTTTTGAAGAAAATTCCGTTAAAATTTTATATTTACTATCAAAAAAAAAATGTAATATAACCCACCGGCCCCAATTACTCGGCAGTGTTTCGTAAAAAAGTCGAATTACAGTCCCCCTCATACGTAACTCGCTGCTGGATCATCTGAAGTCGAAATATCAAAATTACATTGTTAGATAACGTAAGATATGTATATTATCGTGATCTTAACAGAGTATTCTGGTGAACAACGTTTTAGCAGGGATAAAGTGATGCTCTATTTATTCAAGTGTGAGTGCGTCTCACAATTAGCGTTTTTTGTAACGTTTTTCAGATCAGTCATATTAATAATTTTACGTCATTTTTTAACATGAATAAAAACTATTTAAATCCTTTTTTTGATTTATGATATATTAAAGCAATTGATTTTTGAACTTCTAACATTTAATAAAGTGAATTAAACGTATTAGCTCTCAATTAATAAATGTTTTTATCCTTTTCAATTAAAAATTATTACAACGATGCATGACATCACAAAAGATTTCATGTCATACATTTCTATTTCGCGTTTTCTCTAATTTTCCTTTTCGTGCTGTCAAATGAAGATTTGAAATCGATAAAGAGGTGGTTTTTGTCGATTCTCTTTTCACGGGTCTTTTCCATGACTTGGCGCATAGTGGATACCGGGTCAATTGTTGATGTTTCCAGATGCGAAGGTACACTGATAAGGTCCAATCAATATGTTGGCGGTGGGCTTTAATCTCTTACACAATACGTTCAATAGAACCTTATATGCGATGTTTAGGAGACTTATCCCACGGTAGTTTGCGCAGATTGTGGGGCCTACCTTTTTGTGGATTGGGCAGAGCGCACTTAAATTCCAATCGTCGGGCTTGCTTTCGCCCGACCATATTCCACAAAGAAGCTGATGCATGTTCCTTATCAGTTCTTGACCGTCGTTTTTCAATAGCTCGGCCGGCAATTGATCAGCCCCCGCCGCTTTACTGTTCTTCAGACAAGTAATTGCTATTTGAACTTCTTCATGGTCGGGCAATGGAACGTCTGCTCCACAATCATCGATTGGAGATCAGGTTCACCATCTTCTGGTGTTATGCTTTCACTGCTATTCCACAGGCTGGAGAAGTGTCACCTCTGGGGGTTCTAAAAGAGGGATCTCCGGTCATGCAACTTTATGTTAGTCGCCGCATATTTCGTAGAAATTTCGAGCATTCATACTTATGCATTTTACCCTCTCTCCTTTGTTGTCTACAAATGCGTCTCGCTTCCCCCTTCAAGTTTCGGTATCTATGGTAGGATAGATAGCACGCTTTTCTCATCTTTACGGCATTTCTCTTCGTTCCAGCTGTTAGTTTATCTTTTCCGAAAACCAATGATTTCGTTTGCAGCTGCATGTAAAAGGCTCGACGTCCTACAGTTCCCTTATACAGAGTTTCAGGCGAGAACAGGAGTGCAAGTCGAGTAAAAAAATCGTCCGGCTGTCTGTTGTGGAAGTAGCTTTTCGACGTCGAACCTTTCTTGTGTTTGTTAACGTGCGTTTTCTGCTTCACAGAGGCTGGTGCGTATCGTGGCTGTGCGTACCCACAACTAAAACACTGGAGACGTGTGTTCCGTCTATTACAACATGTCCGAGACTGTTGTTATGTTTTCATTGGGGCCGTTTTTTTACTTGGCAGTCCTAAACCCAGCGCTCAACCCTGGGAAGGGATTGTTTCATCTTCTCATTTTAGCTCGCCTTCAATCGATGTTCTTTGGCTACCCAGAGTTTAGAGTGGCTTAAAACCGGAAGTTCTGACCTGCTTTAGCCATATAGAAAATAATAGTTTCTGGCCACTCCAAAGTGAATGACAATCACAGAACCTTCATCAATTGCGTGATTTTCTACGCACGACTCCACCCTCCATACACAACACTCAATTGTCACTCACTATCCATAGCACATTACTCAGTTACAAAATATATAAAAATTAATTGAGTAGTTCAGTCAGCAGTTAGTCATGCTTTGCTAATTATTACCCTTGTTCTACCTAGAACAGGTAGTTTGTAACACCCAGAAGGAAGCGACGATCTTCCTTTTCTCCCTAAGAAGCTCCTCATCTGATCAGACCACTATAGAACGGAATAAAATGCTTATACGGAAAGTTTTTTCATTTGTCGAAATATTTTCACGAAATTTAACATGGACAATTCATAGTAAGTACGCAATAGTGCAATTTTCGAAGAAAGATCGGAACACTATAGCTGTCATATAAACTGAACTATCGGAATCAAGTGCATGTAAAGAATGTTTTTTATTTGTGAAGGGTACTATACCTTCGGTACAATCGAAGTTAAGGTTTTTATTTCTTTTGTTGTTGTAGCGATGTTAATATCAACACAAAAATTTATGTAGAATGCTATAGAGGTGACGTCTATAATTATATAACATCCAAATGTGTTCACTTCAGTTTTGATAAGGAAACTCCTTTTGTTCGGAACTGTACTGCTGAAGCCCTTTAAAATATATAAAAGGTGATTTACTTCAAGAATAAATTTCTACTCCCTTTAATATCTCTGCAACCATTCAAACTATATTAAACAAATTAGTTGAGGAAAAGTCTTCTAACACTTTACCATAAAATGGGAGGTCACTGGCAAATAAAGCATTGGCCCGAACACGCTTCCCTGGGAAACATCCGCTTATATCGGTTACAAGTTGAGGTATTCATCCTCTAGTTTAATGCAGAACTACCTATCTTTTAACTAGGATTATTTTTTTGTTTGGGTAACATGTATTTCAATTTGAGAAGCAGAACGGAATACCAAACTTTGTCAAAAGCTTGAGACACGTAAAGGCAGGCTGCCATACAAACGTGCTTTTTATCCATTGTATTTTCAATGAAATTAACTATTCGGTGCATCTGATCATTTGTTGAATGATGCTCACGAAAGCCAAATTGATGTATTGGTACGAGGTGTTTACGGTCGTTTATTGGTTTGAGCATATTTAAGAGTACATTCTCAAATATTTTAGATAAAACTGGCACCAGCGATATTGATGTAATACCATGTTTCAGACCGACGCTTAATCACATTTCGGTTGTTGAGTAGTTTATCCTACTAATATTATAAATTTAACTAGATTTCACCATACAAAAATTACAGTTCTTAATCACATCGCCGAGGTGATTTGAATCTCATTCCCGCGAAAACTCTCTGAAAACGACTCTGATTTAGCACTATCTACTTGTCGACATTGGAAATCTAACACATTATCACAGCTGATTTAGATACTACAAAGAGAAAAAAAATATACACAAACAAATAAAATCGATTTACCAAATAAAAAAATGTGTCCATTATTTTCATTATAGGGAAAATATTTAAAAGAAGACAGCTTTTATAACAAAATACTATGTAACAATGTTTTCTTTTAATAAATGATAAGCGATGTGAATTCTTGAATGGCAAAAACATCTGTTTTATCATTTGTCCAACGGCAGTGAGAACGGATAGTGAAGAGATGAAATGTAATCTAATCACTTAAATTTTTTGGTGGGAATCGCGTGCTGGTATACACGGCTTACTCCGTTTATAATATTTACAAGTTTCTTTATAAAATTTTTTGGTGAATTTCATAATATTTCTCCAGTTGTTAAATCGTACCCAGGTGCTTTGTTTGAGTCGCGTATTCCCGATAAGATTTTTAATTTATTTGCTAGTAACAGGAGAAATGCTGAAGTGTGGATCTAACCAACTATTTTCACAGTTTATCTCTTATCTCTCGTTGGGGTAAATGTATTTTTCAAATGATTTGCAAATACGGTAGCTTCATGTTCATTCGTTTTGGCCCATGTAGCTTCATTTAGTTTTATTGGTGCGACATGTTTTATTTCTTTATTCATATTTCTTGTTGTTTTCCAGAGTGAATAATCAGTGGATTTTCAGCTGTAAGTTTAGCCGGATAACTTAAAAAAAATATATAATTTTTAAACTGTTTAGTTTATGTCCTTAGTTTTTCGCTGTACATTTATCTCCGACGAAGCATTTTGTATTAGTTTTGTGACATATTCAACCTCATAGTCCAAGTCAACACCTGTCAACATGTGCTTAAGCTTTGTGTCGACTTTATCCAGTATAATTTTCAATTTATACCAATAAGTATGTTTATTACATAACCTTGGCGTGGCGGCCGAAATTATGGGCTTTTCATACAGAGAAAGTAACACTTGCGAATGATCAGAGCTATTTTTAATACTTAAATTGCTTTAGTTTATTGATTATAAAGAAGTCAAGAAGGCCTGGAATTACTGTCTATCTGTAGTAGGTCAACCTGTAGAAACAAAATTGCATCCAACTGCTGTACAGCTTTGAAAATTTGTCGACTTTTGGTTGTAGTTAAGCGAGATCGCCAATGAGTGTGCTCTTGGTTAAAGTCACCACCGATAATGTACCTACAGTAATATTTCTTTAATAAATTCATATACATACGTATCTGTTTTATATTATGCCTAGGTGGACTATACAGAGCAAAAAGATACAATGGGTGAATGAATTTCTTCCGTGTTAATCGAATTTTCATCGCATTGTTCAATATTGCTTTTGATTATAATCAAAAAAAAAAAAAAAAAAATTAATAACGCCAGGAGATACTCGAGAGACTGGTTCGTAAAATGCGTTTTGGACAATGGACATATATCAATATCAATATGTCTATCGTTATTCTAATTCAATTAATTTTTACTTTTGGAAAGACCATTAGCGTTCCATAGTTATTATAAATCAAGTAAATCAAATTAAAAGGAGCTCAACGCGAAAGAACATAGGATATTTTCTGCTGCAGTGGAAGGTATCTGATAAAAACTCTGAACTAATAATGCCTTCATGGTATAGCAATTTCTCATTTGACAGACTTATTGCCGATAATATCGGTCAATTTGTGTTAGTATTTACCTTCCCACAGCACTAATACGATAAATATAGTATATTGTCTCGGACAAAAAGAAAAATATAGTAAATAAACATCCTTACTAATTGTTAGAGTATATAACATTTTTTAATTTGTTTTACACTGAACAGGGTATATTTATTTTATTACGAAGTTGTATTTATAATTCATTATTGTGACGAACTGAGCTCATTTCGATCTGATCATTCGCATATCAGATCAGAACGTATGCGAATCCTTTTCTCACCAAGAAGTTGCTCATTTGTCGAAACCACTGATATCGGACAACTATAGCTACCATACAAACTGGATGATAAAAGCTTATAATTTGACATAACGTATAGCTCTCATGTAAAATAACCGATCGTGCCAAGTCCTTGTATAAAAAATTTTTCGAAGAAAATGTTTAAACCGACCATTTATCTCATATAGCTACCGTACAAACTGATCGATCAAAATCACTTTAAAGATATTTGTATACCCTTTTATGCTATAAAAAATGCACCTGTGAAGGGTAATTTAGCTTCGGTGCAGCCTATTTTTAACGTCTTTCTTATTTTTAAAGAACTCATCCCCACGAAATGATTTAAAAAACTATAACTAGCAAAGGGATTTGCATAATATATTTTAAAGAAGCGAAATAAATTATTTTGTCCAGGTCCCGAATCGCGGCACGCGGGTTAACGAGCGAAATTCTTATAGTACACACCTTTAGACCTTTTATTTACCTACAATATTGACATATAACTTTTTTCTATAGGACTCGTAGTTTCGCCGAAAATCGAGATAAGCTACTCGCAATCCTCAAAAATTCAGCTACGTCACCTTTCTTTTCTCGACAAAAAATTGCAAGTAAATTATTTTCCCTTAAAGTTTGATATTTTATCTTTTGAGTCCGCTAGGTTTCAATCTACTACAAATTTCTTCTGTTTATCAATTTTAAAGGCATTATCAAGTCACAAGCGAGCGAGTTATTGAAGCTACAATGTTAACTTAATTTTTATTTAAAAAAATGCTTTATTTTCTTAAAAAATATTATATAATATTTTATAACTATAGCACAAAAAAAATTATGTAATGTTTAAGGATTAGTAGATATTATAAATGTAAATTATGAAATTTTGTGATGTAATTCTTCATGAACAAACAAAGTTGATACATTATAGAACAATGTCTAAGCGGAGCGAAAACATTGTCAGCGCAGACACATACAAATATTTCTGCATGGTGAACTAAAAAATGGTATTTTTAGTTATGACACTATTAAAATAAATGAACCTAATACAATATGTAGAATTCACAATGATTGAAGTGTACTCAGTGTATTTTTAAAACAGTTTTCAAACAAAGACGTTTTGACTGTTATTATTTTTGTTTTCAGATATTACGAGACGGGATCCATTAAGCCGAGAGCGATAGGTGGGTCCAAACCACGTGTTGCTACAACGCCTGTCGTACAAAAAATCGCCGATTATAAACGAGAATGTCCGAGTATTTTCGCGTGGGAAATAAGAGATCGCTTATTGTCGGAACAAGTTTGCAATAGCGATAATATACCAAGCGTAAGTATATATTGAAACAATTTGATTTTTTAAGGATTTAACAATTGTGTTATTGTGCCACTGTCATTTTGCTTTCGCTTGAACAATTGTAGTCATAAAAATACGCATCAAGTTGATTTGTAGCGAGCAAAATTCATTCAAACGACTTTAAATATACATATATAGTAAGTAAGGGGCGGATCCTCAAATAGTTTTTTGGGGGGAGGAGACATTTATTTGAAACATAAAGATTATTATATTAAATATAGTATTCTAATATCAACCCCTACTAAATTGACAGTGACATATTTAATTTAATTTAAAATACTGTAGTCAGTTCGTGTATAGAATAAAAAAAATTCACAAAACAAAATCGTATGGGCCAAGTTTTGAAAACCTTTCGAGAAATTCTTCTGCAGTGACTTCAATGTCATGACGCGTGTGCAGCAATGCCAGGCCGATCAATCTATCTTGAAGCATGTTCGTTATCAGCCCCGTTTTTATGCGACGAAGTGAGAAGAATATGCGAAGAAAACTATGAATTATGGTCTATATCGCAGTTCTTCAACGTTTCCAACGCAGTAGTTCGTAACTTGTTGTCTTTTGACTTTTGACTTTTCCCCAATGGCACTGCTAGTGCTCAAGTTTACCTTTGAGCTTCAAATGTCGCACGACGTTGTCGTAATACAAAAGGCCCTTGAATATATCTATCACACTGTCAATAAGATTTTCCATTTCTTTCGTTTTTAAAGTACAAACTTTTTCTGGAAGCAGCAAACTCAGTTCAAATTTCTCCAATACTTCTCTGGAAATTTGCGTCTTTAAATCTTCGCCGATTTTATCCAACAGATACATGTACACTGAGACCCTGTAGTATTCTTCGCAAGTCATACGTTTTGTTTGTCAGCCGCAGATTCTTGGTTTTTCTTCGTCAAATTTCAGTTCTGCCGCCATTTTTTCGTGTTTGAATAAATGAATCGAAATTAATCTCTCACTTTTTTGTCTTCGATTTCGGAATGTTACAAGCAGCGCTCAAAAGTTAATACTTTTTCCAATAGGCGGGACAAATAACTTTGACAATTTTTTCCGATCGACTTAAAATTTTATTTATATTTAGAATTGTATTTTTCAAAGAAGTACGTAGGAAAATTTCGATTCAGGAAAACTTTAGTACACCATCCCAGGTTTTCGAAAGTAAAATGAGTATTGTCGGTAAGAGGAGGATCTCCAGATCAAGAATATATGTATATAGCACTGTGCGCAATTTCTTTATATTTTATTTATATAGGTTTTTGATATTTGGGTATAATTCTTTATTTTTTTCAGTTCATTTACAAAAGATGTCGATAAGGTACACCTGATTATTTAACAGCTTGCAATCCTTTTGTTGTTGTTAAATAAATACAATTGAACAATAAGCTTAATATTGATATAAAACTATTTTTGCTCTATCTAACGTAAAATAAATGTGTTCAATCAAATTAGCAAAGTGTTAGTAGACATAAAAGCACAATATATAACTGTAAAATCAATTTTATACAAAAAAACTTACTTTAAATAGTTGAAATTTTCAACTTTAAACCCAAATATCTCAAAAACTATAACTCTTCCTCGGCTATAACTATACATAAGCCTAATTATACATATGTACATTTATAGCCATTACCGTCTTCACCATAAGGGCACACAGTGCCCGTGTGCAGGGCCCCCAGGGGGCCCCAAAGGACCGACAATTTCTCTCACACATTTTTGTCGGCCGCATTACACTTTTTTTCTTAAATCAGTAATCTTATCAGAGGGTATATTTCCGAACGTATCCTACCTAATTTACTAAGTACACCATCTAGCGATCATTCACGCAACATGTAAACAAGGTCTACCATAAATGTCGACATTGTCTATGGTTGGGGGAAATGATGTATTATCATTCAGGGATCCCCCCAACTTTCAGTTTGATAGGAGTCAGTGGCGTTATTTTGTTTCGTGTGATACTGAGATCAATAAACATTAGATCATTTATCTACGGTTTGATATTTAAAATTCAGTAAAATAGACAGAAGTTTGATTTGTTAGTTTAAGAACTATTTCATTATGTCGAAAAGAACATATTTAAGTGGTTAACAAAAAAGAAAAAAAGAAATAACGGAAAAACTTCCAAAGCTCACTTCGTTTTTTACTGTTGAAGAAACAAATAAGGCGAGGGATTATTCATTCTCATCACCGCAAGCCAAAAGTACTTCTGAATGTCCACAGGAAAAAGAGGTTACATGTGACGAAAATGACAAGCATACTATACATTAGATGCTGAATCATCGACTTCAAGCCACTGTGAATTAATAACTGCAAGCTTAGAGAACGTATCTGCGTCTCCTGACCCTGGTACTTACTGTGACGACATTTTACAGGAAGAAGTCCGTGATATTTGGATTTGAAAAAGACCAGAGTTTTTCCAAAATATAAATGGTGACTTCTCTGAAACTTCTACAATTTTTCCAGATTCAAAGGGTAAAACGAAAACTAGATACTTAACTAAACACATTTTTATTCGTAAATTGACGAGTAGTGAGTCTTAACAAAGAAAATGGCTCCTTTATCCACCAGCAAAGAAATCTTTATACTGTTATTGCTGCCGTCTATTTAATACCACTACTGGTACTTGGACATAATGGACATAAAGATTGGAAGCATATAAGTAATTTATTGATAGAGCAAGAGAACAGTTTACAGCACAGGGAATTTATGATGAATTATGTTGCAAAAATGGACGAATTGATACTGAGTTCCTGTTCCAATATAATACAAAACTTAACTATTGGAAGAATGTACTTAGGAGGATTATTGCAGAAGTGAAATTTTTGGCGTCAGAGGTCTTGCTTCTCGTGGCGATAATGAGACATTAGGATCGCAAAAAAGTGGGAATTATTTGGGATGATTATACATAGCTGATTAGTGAATTTGAGCCTTTTCTTGCTGATCACATACAAAACTGCGGAAATCGTGGAAAAGGAAGAACATCATATTTGTCGGCAAATATTTGTAATGAATTTATTATTTTAAAGGGACAGCAAGTTTTGAAAGCCATTTTCAAAGAACTCAAATCAGCAAAGTACTATTCTATTAGCGTAGATTCTACGCCAGATCTGTCCCACGTTGACCAAATAACTTTCATAGTTATATACATATGTACATACGTAAAAGACTTATGCAATTTTTGCCTACGGATAAACATAATGCGCAATATATGCAGATACCATTTTAAACTTTTTTAAAGCCTTTATATTCCTATAAAAGATTGTCGCTATGACAATGCATCAAATATATCTGGAAAGTACTCTGGTGTTCGGTCAAGAATAAAATAAATTTGCGAATTTGCTACTTACGTTCCATGTGCGGCACATTCGCTAAATTTAGTGAGTGATCAGGCTCTTGAGTGTGTTACTGAAGCGGTATCATTTTTCAATTTGTACAAAAATTGTTCAATTTTTTCTTGGCTTCGACAAAACGATGGAAAATTTTGACAGAGCATTTAGGAGCAAATAGAGTCCTAAAGTCTCTTTCGGAAACTAGATGGTCTGCACGTGCCAATGCTATTAATGCTTTGCAAAATGGTTATTTAAATATTTCTAAAGCACTGCCTTCAATCGCAAGTGACACCAATCAACCAGGAGACACTAGAAAGGAAGCCCAAAGCCTAGAAAAAATGGGAAAATTTGAGACTGTTTTTCTAACGGAAATATGGAATGATCTTTTGGGAATTATGAATACAACAAGTCTAAGTTTACAGAATAGCACCCTGACCATGGACGTTGTAACGAAACTTTACGAATCTCTGATCAGTTATGTCAATACCGCACGCAATAATTTTGATCAGTACGAAACGGCTGCTAAAGAAAAAAAATCATTTGCTGACTACAAAGATACTTTTAAAGAAAAAAAGACAAGTTTCACTTTTTTGGAAGGATCATCAGAGATTGCATCCTTGGGAGGCAAGGATAAGTTTCGTGTAGATACTTTCATTCCCATAATTGACACATTAAATACACATTTAAAAAAACGTTCGGCAGCATACCAAGAGATTTATAGTCGATTTAGTTTTCTTTGTTAGTTAACAACAACTGAATCTGGCGAGTTGATCAAAAAATTTAAGGAATTTTCCGAATTTTATCATGAAGACATTAATGCAAATGAGCTCAAAACAGAATGTTTTCATTTAAGCCAATATTTAAAAACCTCAGCAAAGCAATCAGCGGATTTAAATATCTCAAACTTACATAGCTTAATAAAATCAGATAAATTGGAAGAAACTTTTCCAAACGTAGAAATTGTTACTAGAATATTCCTTTGTCTAATGGTTATCAAGTATAGTGGAGAGCGGTCATTTTCACAACTTAAGAGAATAAAAAATGAATTGCAAACAACATTGTTACAAGAACGACTGAGTAGTTTGTCAATTATGTGCATAGAAAGTGATATCCTTCAAAAAATTTACCGTAAAGATTTAATAGAAATCGTTATCTTAATATCGTAATCGCACATATATATACACACACACCTATACGCATCATCATTAATTATATTTATATCAACTGTATTTGATTACCTTTATTAAATTAAAAAAAAAATTTAGTGTAAGTCGCTTTTTTTACTTTCAAAAAGGGCCCCGAATTCGCGTGTGCCCAAGGGCCACAGCTTTGTTTAAGACGGCCATGTACATATATAGCATGCAGTGGAGGAAACACACCATCGCAGTAGATGGAAATTAAACGTTGAGAGTA
>CM050326.1:84942906-84992906 GCA_027475135.1 Bactrocera correcta
TAGTTAAACCATTTATTAATGGAAAGCTAACAGACTTAATTCACTCTATTAAGTTGTGAAAGTTCAAAAGTCAGTTGTTTTAATCTTTATATATAAAAATTACATGTGACGTTGTTTTGTCCGCGATAGACTCCTAAACCGATTTTCGCAAAATTTAGCACATTCTGTCCAGCTTTAATAAACTAGAAGATAGGATAGTCAAAACAATTAGTAAATAAGAAATATAGTGAAAGCTATGCTGAAATAAATCGACGCTCTCTTAAGTGGACAACTCTAATAACTGGATAGAAAGGCTGGTTGTCAGTGTCTGTTTATGGGAGATTTCATTGTGTATTTTTCTAATTACACGCATGCATTCACAATCCCCCAAAAATATAATACAGTTGAATTTCCATTACTCGAAGTTCTCCATAACTCGAACTCTTGAGATAGCAATTTAAGTCAAATTGCATACAAATTTCCTGCCTTAAATCGAATTTTTTTGGTGGATTATGTTGATTCGAGTTAGGAAAGTTCAACTGTAATTGTAATTTTTAGTAAAATGCCATTTCTTAAGGACCATTTTCTCAATGTTTAGTTAGCAGCCATTTCTAAGTTAAATTCTGGTAACCTTAACCAAGGTTTCTTCTTTCGATAAAGAACTTTTTTTTAACTAGAACTGACAGATACTATTAAGATAACTGAGGCGCCTTACATCCGTTCTTTTTCGATTGACATTTATTTGTATGAACATATTCAAAATTAAACCTCAACTACAATCCCATAGATTCTTATACCAACAAAAACGTTTTCACCCTTACTGGTGAATAAAAATTTCACTGTATTGAATAGTTTCTTATATGAATAATAGTATAAAATGTATACCACAGCAACGCGTGGCCGGGTCCACTGGTATACCATAGAATCAGAAAAAAATATTTAAACAGTTTCATCATATACAAGGTGCGTTAAAAAGTAAAAAGGACTATTACCGAAACGTTTCAATTGATGAAACAAGTTTATGGTGATGATTGCCTGTCCCGTAGCAGAGTGCATGAGTGATTTCAACGGTTTAAAAGTGGTCGTGAGGACGTAAATGACGATCCACATGTGGGAAAAACAAAATCCGTGATCACCGGAAATTCCATCGAAACTGTGCGAAAATTCATCAAAAATCAGCCGAAATCATCATTCAAATTCATGGAAATGGAATTGGACATTTTCAAAACATCGACTTATCGCATTTTGACTGAACATTTGGGCTTACGAAAGGTGTATATACGGTTTTTTCCACATAAATTGACTGACGACCAAAGATTGCTCAGAATCCAACATTCGAAGGACATCATTAGAGGGGCTTATTTGACCAAAAATCACATTTTAACCACTAAATACTCACCGTATTCACCTGATATGGCGCCGTGCGACTTTTTCCTTTTCGGAAAAATGTATTTGCCCATGAAAGCAAAACGTTGTGCAGACGTAAAGGCCATTCAAAAGGCTTGCACCGGTATACTGGCAGCTAAAACACTCGTTCGACATGCCTTTAGACCGTGCAAAAAGCTGTATTGAAGCAGAAGGAGACTATTATGAATAAAATAAATTGATTTTGCTGAAAAAAATATTTCTTCTGTATTTTTTTTAAGTCCTGTTTACCTTGGAAGACACCTTGTACTTGCATAGTTTTTGTAAATGATAATTTTTTTGCGTAACGTTTATACTTAGTAACAATATTCATAGTTCTATGTTTGAAAGTAAACATTTTTAATCCAGGTATAAAGTATACGTATGATATTTCAAAAACGATGTTTCATTGTGATATTTTTTACACTAATAAATCAATGGATAAAAACTGTTTTAAAAGATGGTAAAAAGATTAAGGCTCAGAAAATAATATATCTCTAAAATTTATCAGATTTACAATAAACATTTCAAATCAAAAGATCTTAGAACATCTGAATGTATTTCAGCTGATAAGAATAGAGCGCCCAGTGTATTTTCTTTATTGGCGTAGACGCCTCTTACGCGTTATAGCCGAGTTTACAAAGCCGCGCCAGTCGTTCTTTTATTTATCCATCTGGTCTTTCCAACGGAGTGGAGTTCCTCTGTTTCTTCTGGCGGGATCTGCGTCGAATACTTTCAGAGGTGGGTGTTTTCGTCCATTCGGACGGCATGACCTAGCCAGCGTAGCTGCTGTCTCTTTATTCATTGAACTGTGTCAAAGCTTTTCTTTGTACATGCTCCCTCCACTTCAACTTTGCATCCAGTGTTTTTTTTTTGTGTCCATTGTACAATTTGGTTGATTGAGGATTGAATTCTGTGCGACGACTCAGCTTCATTTTTACCGCGAAGAGGCGATAGATTCAAAAAGTCATGTTAACTTTGGAACGCTCCTTGTATTTGTACCGCGTAAATAAGTTTAATATAATAAACGAGTAGTATCAGCACGACAAGAAAAGTGAGTGAGTGGGATTAATTGAACAAACCAACAATTCTGATAAGAACACGAGCAAACACCAATTTCCGTAGAAGGCGGCAAGCTGTAAGTTAAGCAATGTACATATGTAAAAAAAGATTAAATAATTGAAATTAGAAATATATGTACTTGTATATATAACATTAAAAGCTGGAAAACTTTATATGCAGCTTTTCCATAAACCAACAAATACTAGTAACAATAACGTTTCAAATATTTATGTTCTATCCGGATTAATTACGCCTAACTGCGTACTGACGTAAAACAAGTTAAACGTCAATTAGAAGTTTTAAACGGAACAAATAATTTCACAGAATATAGTTTATAAAAAATATATTCAAACATAATTTGCGAAGAGAGTCTAGGCGTTATTAAATTACTACTCGAATTTAAAGGTAAATTTAATAATTATGTTTGCTGGCGTAAGACTGATAACACTGGTAAACAAAAATCCACTTGTTGTTTGTAACATGAAAAGAACAAAGTGTTTATTATGTAAAAATTGCCACAAATGCAGAAAATAGCTACAGATTTTTTCTATCATTTATAGTTTTTTGCCTTGCTTCCTTGTTAAAGAAAAAAAACCAAAGAGTACCTAAAAATGTTACTGTCATTGTTTTTCAACGATATTTTGTTTTTGGAGTACACCTTAACAGTGCCCAACAGTAATCGGCAAACAAACTAGCACTCCACTTGCCTTGGTACCGTTTCTCCGTAGCAGAAGTGGAAGCGTTCCACATGTTCGTTCCTTACGGTCCCTAAATTTTCGGGGGAAAAATCCAGCTGGGAGTCGACAAAGTGAATTTTAAGGGACATGTTGCAACCCATTTTTTATAGGCAGTGAGTAGTTCAGTCACAAGATCTTTGTAATTGCCAGCTATCACATTTCCAAGAAAAAATGCTTTTAAAGGCACTTTTATCTTTCATTAGTTCTCTTTTTTCCGGATCTACAAATATGTCCATAATTTTAGCTTCACTGACTCTTGGAAATTTTTGTTTTAGATACAAGAACTTTCTTTCATTTCTATTCATTGCCTTAACAATATTTTTCATTAAACCCAAGTTAATATAGAAAGGTGGTAGTAATACCTTTTTTAGGTTACCTAGAGGTTCATTAGTAACGCTTTTTGTCCGGAGTGAGTGCCTGGCCACTGCTCCTGTACATAATGACAGTCTCTCGCTCGGCCATCTCTGGTATTTTGTATATCCTAGTTGCATTCCAAGAAGAAGGGCTTTAGTTTTAGGTCACCACATATTACCCAACCATACTCACGATAACGGATGGGCTCTAAAAGAATTCTCATATTCTCCTATGATACCTTCATATGAACCGCATGAGCTAAGGGCACAGATGGATATTTGTTACTGTTATGAACCATTACCGCTTTTAAACTAAGTTTAGAGGAATCAATGAATAGACGCCAGTGGATCATGTTTTTTTCTGAGTGCGTTAAATAAAACTTTAACTTCTGAACAGTATACTAGATCCCTTTCTTGAAGAAAGCAATTTGTGAGGTCCATCTGCCTTTTTCTGTAAATAGTAATATTTACATCACTTTGGAGAAGGTTCCAACCTTTTAGACTGGATGCTAAAAGTGCGGACTGCGATTTTGAAAGGCTCGAACTAAATCATTAAGTTCACTCTATGAAATTAGATGCGCACTGTTGAACATCCTGGTTTTTTATTCTATTCTAGTTCTATTCTAGTTCTATCCTATCCTATCTAGTTCATCGAGACTCCAACATTCTGGTGCTTTTGGAATAGGAAGTTGTTCACTGTGTTCGACATGTCTTAAAGCTGATGGTAAATTACAGAACTTAACCGTATGGTTAGCTTTCGGTCCAATATCTTTAATATTCGTGAGGCAAAAATAGCAGTCTGTAACATGGTCTTTAGGTTCTCTCTAAACCATTGGCACTACAAAGGGCATTTTACGATTTGAACCTTTTAATCAAGTTGTTTACATTGTTACACAAGTACAACAGGTATGAGGGGCCCATGCTTTGTCTTGGTCCCCAACTTTAAGAATGTGAACTCAAAAACGTTTTGATATCCAAACATAGAATACGTAATCGATTCGGACACCGTTACTCTACTGATAAATTTTGTAAAATAAAATGATCGTAAAATACGTTGTTTACTTCAAACAATCAGGCAGAACCGGTCTAAGCCGGATAAATCCCTGATCGTATGAAAATATGAGATGATGCAATATAATGAAGTTTTATGTATTGTAAAATCTAAAGCCGCAGGTTACAAAATATTTGTGGGTGATAGAAAAGTTCTGTTTTTAGAAATTTCATGTCAAAAATTATGTACCTACCAGTGTAATTATTCAGTGATGCTATGCATTAGAGGAAGCCAACAATACTTTGCTGACCTAACCGCTTACATGTATAATTGAACAGTAGATGCGTGTTTTGAGGCAGGAACTTCGAACTCTAATAGAATTTTGTAATGATATTAATAAGAAACTGACGTTGCTAATTAATAAAACAACTACTACACATGATGCAACTTCTGTCATAACAAAATAATTAATTATAAAAATCTTTTATAACGGTATTAAACCACCCATTGAACAGATAGTTTTTACATTGACTCAACACGATTTACCAAATACTCTTGCTAAGGCAAGAGACCTATTCTAATCAAAAGCGAGCACAGTTTGCATTTAATTTTTTAAAAACTGATCAAGTTTCCTAATTTTCAAAATAACTTAAGATATCCTCAAAGGATTAATAACTCAAGTGTTCAAATAAAACAAATCAACCGCAAGTAAAATATAATAGGAATTATTGGCAGAATAATTTCCACCCAAATAGTATACCAACTATAAGACGATTGAACGACAGTTCACAAATAAATACCCAACCGCCATGAAAAGGGACAACGAATTAACAATATCGAAGAAAACCATTTTTAGGCTGAATTCTAATTCGCCCGATATCGTTAACTAGGATTCAAACACTGCGCAAATATTTAGGATTCTAATAAATGCAGGAGTAACTAGTTTCAATATACTGGCGGGAATATATTTCAATAAGAATAATTTAATAATTAAGAATAAGGTAAGGACCATTCATAGTCCGACCATCATCCAATATTTTCATAATATTAATTTATTTGGCGTTCAAGAATGACTTTATTAAATTGAAAATTTAGGGAACGATCTCTTAATAAGAATACACTTTTTTAAACAAAATCGGACCTATACAATTATTATAACACAAATAAAAAAAATTACGTTTTTTAAATGATTTAATTAGAAAATTTAAATAGATTTCAGGTAAATAACTCACAACTGAAGTAAACTAATAGAAACTTAAACCTTCAAAAACATCCTTCGGGAAACGTAAAGAAAATTTTTTTTGGAAATTTTCCCAATACATAGGGAAGTAAATTTAGATTACTCTTACCCTTTCGTATCGATGTTAAAGCAAAAATAAGAATAACAGAGGAAAAACCAATTTCGTCAAAACAATATACTTATCTAATGTCAATAAATTATTTTGTTTACAAGTAAAAAAAGATAAACTGCGAACAATTGTCCGGTATGGAGAGCCCAAAAACGGGCATAAATGAGAGCTGCAGTCCGATTGGAATAAGATTTAGGAAAATCAACATATTTTTCACAACCGACCTAGAATCTGGGGTTTACCAAATATTAATGAAGAAATGAAAAATGTTATGGATAAAACGACATTATCAGTAAATAACGGAAAATTTGAATTTGTAGAAATGTCATATGGATTAAAAAATGTACCAAGCATTTCCCAATGGGCTATGAAGAAAAGAAAACTATTAAGAGACTATATAGGAAAGTTTTGATAGTTTATGATGATGTAATTTTTTTGAAAAGTTTGGATGAACACGGGAAACACTCGAATTTAATAATTAAAATATTAAAGGATGCAAATATGAAAATATCTTTCGAAAAGTCAAATTTTACCAACAGGAGGTGGAAGTTTTAGGATATGTAATAGCCAAAAATATTATTAAAACAGTCCAAAACAGATCGAAGCCATGCAAAATTATCCAATACCAAAGACATTGCGTCAATTCCGAGGATTTTTAGGATGAACGGGTTATTATAGGAACTTTATTGAAAACCATGCGTCTATTAAAAAACAATTAGCAAACCATTTGCAAGGGAAAACGGAAAACTTTCCCAATATCTATCAAAAAAGAAAATAATACACCTTGATAAAGGGGGGTAGCAGCTTGTGAAATGTTTACAAATTTGATATCTCAACAGGTGGAACCTGACTGTAATAAAAAAACTATTTTGACTACCCATGATGTTCTCACAGGTAGGTAAACCCAACCGAACATTTTATACTCTTGCAACTTACAAGAATTAAAGTCAGAGAAATAACTTAAGATGTAAAAAGTCAACCAGAGGTTCGGAATCTAAGCAATTTTATATGTATATACATACAAATAAAATATGTATAACTCATCACCGACCGACAGTTTTAAAATGCTTTATGTTTTTGACATAATTATGTGTAGTTATATTATTTATTATATGCGATGATACACATACATATATAGCATTCATTAACTGTTTTTTATAACAAAAACGCTGCGTGTCATCTGTCATTTACATACTTTCTGCATCATTAAGCTTTGTACATAAATATTTATTTGATTTGTGCTAACAGCATGTTATCAACAAGAAAGCCGAGTTCCTATCGTGAATTCAATGAGTGCGGCCATAGACAAAACTCAGTGAGTGCAATCATAGGCAGAACTTTTGATTTCATTTGGAAAAGTGCACTTGCATTATTTTAGTAAACAAAAAATCGTGTGAAATAAAACGAAAAATCGGCATAAACAAAACCTCTACCTAATGGATGGGGAGGACGTTGTGGCGGGCGGAATGTGTGATAACAGCGGAGGCTGGCAAAGCACATACCAGCATAAAGCAGTGAAGCGCAAAACTATTGAATCTCCAAAAGTATTAAAAAACAACTAAAGACAAACATTACTCTAAACACATCAAACCGGTTTTCAGTCTTGGACACAAACACACAAAGCGACATCAATATCAGTGATAACAACAGTGAGCAACAAATAGAGACAACTACGAGTGTTTACAAACCACCACCAATTTTCATACCACAAGTTAACGACATAAATAAAATGATTATTAGTTTCTCAGCTCTAATTGGCAGAGAAAATTGTTCGTACAAGTCCGGTAGAGACGGACAAGCCAGAGTTATGCCTGCAAACAGTGACTCTTATAGAAAGCTTGTTAATTATTTAGACTCTGAAAATAAAATTTTTCACACTTATCAGCTAAAAGAAGATAAGCCCTATAGAATTGTTATAAAAAATATTCACTTTTCCACACCGATAGATGACATTAAACTTGGCTTAGCTCAACAAGGCCACATTGTGAGAAACATTGTTAATGCGAAAAGTAAAGTAACAAAAATGCCAATGTCAATATTTTTTGCTGACCTAGAGCCATCAGTAAACAACAAAAGTGCATTCGACATTAATCGCTTATGTAATGCAGTAGTCAAAATTGAGCCTCCTCGAAAATTTAATGACTTAGTTCAGTGCCATCGTTGTCAGGAGTTTGGACATACCAAACGCTATTGTAAAAAGCCATTCAGGTGTGTGAAGTGCGGTCTAGACCATTTCACCGCTCAATGCGAAAAAGACGTCGGTACTCCACCAAAATGTGTACACTGCTTGCAAAATCATACTGCCAATTACAAGGGTTGTCAAGTCTATCAGGCACTTGTCTGCAAAAGAGATCCAACTAAGGCGACTAATAATAATCCAAAGCCTAAAGTCGGTACTAGTTTTAATACCGAGCAACCACTTTACAACAACTTAAGCTACGCAGATATTACAAGAGGACAACAAAGCACTGCCGCATGCAGTCACAATAATTTAGAAAAGCTAGAAGCTCTGATTTGTAAACAAATTGAGCTAGCCTCAGCGCTATTAACCATGATGCCTTCCCTTGTTGCAAAATTATGCAATTAAGTCTAAAGATGGTTGTCTGGAACGCCAATGGACTAAGTAATCATAGATTAGAAGTCGAACATTTCATTGTAACTAAAAACATAGATATACTTATGATATCCGAAACTCATTTCACTATCAAGTCTTTTTTTTTAATTAATGGTTACGACCTTATTACTTGCAACCATCCTGATGGTAAAGCACATGGTGGATCTGCTATTATTGTTAAGTCCGCTTTAAAATATAAGATACTAGAACCAATCTCGTTGCCTTCAGTTCAAGCAGCCTCTATTGAAATCACAAGCGTTGGTGGAGGAATCGCCATAACCGCACTTTATCTACCTCCGCGTTTAAAAATAGATAAAAAGTCATTTATTACGTTTTTCAACAAACTGGGCAGTCGATTTCCGGCTGGTGGTGATTTCAATGCCAAACATCCATGGTGGGGATCTCGTCTTACTAATCCGAAAGGTCGCGAACTATACAAATGTATAACGGAAAAAAATCTTAACGTTCTTTCTACCGGCAGGCCCACTTACTGGCCCACTGATCCTAACAAGATACCTGATTTAATCGATTTTGCTCTTCACTAAGGAATTGATTCCAATCTCCTCGAAATAATCAATGATGACGATCTTAGCTCACATCATTCCGCTCTCATTATTAATTTTAATTCGCCTGCTTTAGTCACTGCTCAGAAGCAGCGTATATTAAATAAGAGATCTGACATAAAACTTTTTCAAGCCCGACTTGAGTCCAATATTAATCTCAACATGGAGATTAACTCAACAAGAGATTTAGATGATGCTGTGGAAATATTTAACAACAAAATACACGAAGCCGCCTTTTTAGCGTCAATGAACAGTTGTAAAAAACCTTGTCGAACACAAAGAAATCGGCAACCATATTCTGATGAGGTCTCTGAATTGGTTAAACACAAGAGGCGACTTCGAAGGATTTGGCACAACAGCAGCCAAATGACAAAACAGCCCTTAACAAAGCAATTAAGGAGCTTAAAACAAAGTTGGCTGAACTTAAAGAAGAATCGATAGGAGAATACCTCAAAAATGTTGATCCAAACAAGGACGGGGACTATAGTATATGGAAGGCCACCAAATACCTAAAACGGCCCACCGTAAGACAGGTACCGGTAAAAGATGCCAACAATTCTTGGTGTAGATCAAACACAAGCAAAGCTCATGCTTTTGCCAACGATCTTAAAGCTTCATTTGAGCCATTTAACTTCAACAGTACCAGCCAACGCCGGGACGTTGAAGAATACATCGACAGTCCATGCCCAATGGATAAACCTCTAACAAGCGTAAGACTCTCAGAAGTTCAGTCGGAAATTTCGCGGATAAAAAATTCAAAGTCTCCAGGTCACGACAATATCAACGCATGGACAATCAAAAATCTTCCCAAGAAATGCCTGTTATTTTTAGTGTTGCTTTTTAACTGTAGCTTCAGGCTAAGTCATTTCCCTACGCAGTGGAAATGCGCTGAAATAACTATAACACCAAAGCCAAACAAGTCGGAAAATGAGTTGTCTTCATATAGATCAATAAGCCTACTGACAATATTCTCGAAAGAATATTTCTTCTAAGATTATTGCCAGAGCTAGAAAGGCAATCGATCATCCCAGATCATCAATTTGGTTTCAGACAAATGCACGGTACACCGGAACAATGTCATCGTATTGTGAAATCTATCCTTTGTAGCCTGGAAGAGAAGAAGTATTGTTGTGCGATTTTCCTAGACATTCAGCAGGCATTTGACAGAGTCTGGCACTCAGGCCTACTGTACAAAATTAAAAAGATACTACCTACCCCGCTCTATCTCTTCCTCAGATCCTATCTGAGTTTCAGGCATTTCTATGTTAAAATTCAAGACGAAATCTCGGACATACACGAGATAAAAGCAGGAGTCCCCCAAGGTAGTGTTCTGGGACCAACGCTCTACACAGTTTTTACCGTAGACATGCCAATACTAGAAGACGATAAATTAATAGTTGGCACCTACCCAGACGACACTGCTATATTTTCATCCTCCTACTCGGCTAGTGAAGCTGCTGAAATCGCACAAGCACAGCTAAATCAATCAAACCTTCACATTGAGAAAAGAAGAGTGCCCCAGCGTAAATCTTAATGGAGTTACAATTCCTAAATCCAATAGTGTAAGATACCTCGGATTACATTTAGATAAAAGACTTACTTGGCGTGAACATATCAGAGCCAAGAGAACACAGCTCAAAATTAAAACAAGAAAAATGTATTGGTTGCTTGGCCCCAAGTCTAAACTTAGTCTGAAGAACAAAATGCTTCTCTACAAAGCTGTGTTAAAACCTGTGTGGTCTTATGGCATTCAAATTTGGGGTACTGCAAGTAAATCCAATATAAATATTATTCAAAGATACCAGTCAAAAACTCTTAGACTGATTGCTAAGGCTCCGTGGTATATCAAAAATATCCATCTCCACAAGGATCTGAACACATCTACGGTAATTGACGAAATAAAAAGATACAGCTCTAAATACATCACAAGACTAAATTTCCATCCCAACACACCCGCCATAAACTTATTAGACAACAGTGAAGACACACGACGACTTTAAAGACTGCATCCTCTAGGCCTGCCCTTTAGATCGTAAGAACTAATTAAGAAGTTAATGCAAAAATAATCATACGATACATTTACTGATCACCCTTACTTTAAGGCCAAATTGCACTTAATGCATCAATGTAAATTATATCAGTCAATTACATTTACTTATTGGTTTACGACAGATGGTAAATAAAGATATGCAATATAAAACAAAAAAAAAAAACAGAAAAACCAATAACTTCGATTGAACCAAAGCTATAATATCTTTCACAATACAAAAGATTCTATACAAGTACAACGACATGATTCTGATTCTTCAGTTTGATGGCATAGTCCGATATCCGACAAATAAGCAGTTTCATAGGAAAAAAAACTTGGTACTTGGGTATTTTGTGAGTTGTCCAATTTATCTTCCGATTCTTAAAGATCGCACTTCATGGAAGCAAATGCAGTGGAAAGATCATAACTACCATCTGTGCCAACAAAGAAATATTTATTTTCATCATGCGAACCCAACGAATTCACAGAGACAACTCCACTCTATCAGACATAGAACGCTGCGGCGAAGAAGATTCAATCCAATTTATTATACCTTGGACAGATTATATTAAGTTTTTTACGAAATTTTTAACACCCAGTGTGAAAAACGGGAGAGTCTATAAAAATATACTCATTTATTTTTATACTTTTGTGACGTTCTTTTCACTTCAAGAAACAATTTATTGATTGGAACAGCCAATATTCGGTTCCTTTAGCATATACATACATACATATGTAGCTGCCATACAAACTGAACGATCAAAATCTATTTCCTGTATGTTTTTTGTTTAAAAGATATCTTCACGAAAATTAGTATTGATTATTTTCTAATTAAACGGTAAAATCTTCATAGAAACCGTACAAACCGGATGAATATGTATGTCATAAAGTACATATGTAGCTGGCATACAAATTGAATTGTATCTTTTGTATTATGTATTGAATCTTTTATATTATGAAGTACATATATTATCTTCTGTGCAGCCGAAGTTAATATCTTGGTTTTATATCGATTCTTTTCTTTGCGACTAATATCTCAACAGAAATTGCAGCGACTGTAGATTTATTTGAATCCCCTATGTATTTCATTTCTATTAATGCGCACAATTAACAACATAAAAGTAAAATTTTTTTGTCAAATGTTTTTTAGCCGCAATTCACTGAGTGTGGGCTAAATGGCCATCCGGAATAGGCGCTTTCCATTGGGAAACCCACAATGTGGTGTAATCTGTTAACTTTATATATAATTTGCTGAAATGTATGCTTCCGTTCAGCTTTAAGAAATATGTATGTACATACATATATAGTACATTCATAAATATGTGTTGCTGAGTTTGCTTTTCATTATTACTACGTCCCGCCTAGCTCGGCAAAAATCCAACAATCCTGCACTGCCCTGTTTGAGGTTTTTTTTAGATATAAATGTAACAAATTGTTTTAGCCACACGTTTCAAGCATTTGTATGTAGCTGAGGGTATTTTTGAAATCCCCGCGAAAAGTATCCTTTTGGTTCAGCTCATGTATATTGTTCTTGGAAACTCTTTTTATGTTCTCTGAAAATCCTGAAAATATACATAGGAATGTAACAAGCGATCCAAATAGGGGTACTTTTGTCAATAGCGTATTTTTGACAGATCACGCGTGAGTCGTGTCAAGCTGTCATGTTATTTTTGTTCAGTATTGTTTTGTATATCATCATGGACTCGTTTAACTTTATTACGAAAATTAAAGTTCTGTAAAGAACGTGTTTCGTGCACTTCGCTTAACTTATGATCAAAATAATCGACCTGCTGAGCGTACTATTCGCAACACCATCACTCATTTTGAGACCAAGCATTCATTATTGGATAATATTCGACCTAATAGAGAGCTGAAAGTGTACATGAAGATCGTGGAGAGTCGATTCTTCGCCGTTCGTTCCATCTTGGACTGACATATGGAATGACTTGGCGAATTTTCGTCGAGATCTTAAACTGAAATAAAATACATCTTGTGCAAGAATCGGCCTTCCCAAGCAACATCGCTTCGCTCTATTGAAAAATTCCAAGAAGATCCGAGACTTGGAGCCAAATTTTGTTCAGCGAATGGGCCCATTTCTAGATCGATGAGTACTCCTATGTAAAGAAGCAAATTTTCTGCAATTAGGGCAAAGAACAACCGGAAGAGATTCAAGACCTGTCATTCTATTCAGAAAAAAAAAAACAGTTTGGTGTGGTTTGTAGGCCGGTAGAGTAATGGGTCAATTGGCCACCAAGATCGTGTGATCTCAAACACACATTTTACTGTGGGGATATGTATAGTCTAAAGTGTATATGGACAATCCTGCTTCGATCGCCAGTTAGCAGTCGAAGTGCTTGAACGAGTCATCGAAAATTGGACTCAACGTAGCCGTAGACAACATTTGAAGGAATAATTATTAAAAAATAAACTCCAAAGAATGTTCTTTCGAATGATAATAAACATGTCCAATAAATTTGAAGTTTATGTGTTTTTTCATTAAATATATATTAATATTTATTTGTAAACATTTATAAACTACATTTTTAGAACATATCTTCATTCACAAATAATTAATGTGCTTGTGGATACTTAAACAATAACCAATGAGATTTTGTTATAAATACTATTCTCACTGAGTACAAATATTTGGATTAATGTACTTAATATGCAAAGCCTCCCCAAAACGCTCAACAAGCGGCGGCAGCAGTGGCATACTACTGTGCCCAAAAAATAAGGACATTTGAATGTAAACTGCGTGCGTCAAAGGATTTGGAGAATTATTTTTTTTTTAGGTTGGTAGTACTGTCAGTCACACTTATGCTGCGGATACATTGAGGATGGTGCAGAAAGCCTTTGTTGATGAGGCTATGTCTAAAAAAATGTTTACAAGTAGTATAGTGAGTACCAAGCCGGCCGTGAACGTGTCGAAGACTAAGAGCGGCCAGGGCGATCATCAACCTCAACCGACGAAGCTCACGTTCAACAAATCAAAGATTTGGTGTTGAAAACCCGATTAAAAATTAGACACCTTGCTGATGAAGTTGGCATATCGAAAGGTTCAGGCAATACCATTTTGAAGAATGCTTTGGGCCTCAAGCGCGTCAAATCTTGACTGGTACTGAAAACATTGAATTTCTTGAAAAAAAGGCGTCGTGTTGAAGTGTGTGAAACGATGTTTTCCAACTACCACAGTGTCATGAAACGCATTATTACTGGCGATGAGACTTGGACCTATGCTTACAACCCTGAAACAACCGATCAATGGAGCGAATATCGTACCAAAAGAGAGCCGAGACCAAAAAAATCCCGCCAAAGTCGCTCAAAAATCAAGGTCATGTTGACTGTTTTCTTCGATTATCGTGGTGTTGTGCATTATGAATTTCTTCCAACCGGTCTAACAGTCAACAAGGAATATTTTTTGAACGTTATGCGTGGTTTGCGTAACGCTATCTGCCTAAAAAGGCCGGAATTGTGGAAAGACAATTCTTGGTTTTTGCACCACGATAATGCACCATCCCATACTGCCCTCGTAATTCGTGATCATTTCGCCAAAAACTCAACCCATATGGTTCCGTAACCACCGTATTCTCCTGATCTGGCACCGTGAGACTTCTGGCTATTCACCAAGCTCAAAAGACAGCTCCGGGGACACCGTTTTTATACGATAGAGGAGATTCAAGCCGCAGCGAAGACGGAACTGAAGGCCATCCCGGAAAGTGACTACAACCAGTGTTTCAAAGATTGGAAAATCCATTGGCAATAAGTGCATTGCATCGGGAGGGGATTACTTTGAAGGGGATGAAATTGATTTGGAAAAATAAATAAAGAGTTTTCAAAATAAATACAATGTCACCTTATTTTTTGGGCACAGTCACCGTATATTTTAATATCCGAAACAATATTGAAAATGAATGTCAAAAGTTGTGTTATCAATAAAGATATCAAATTAAGATCGCTTTCGGCAGTGGCACTGTTTTGTTAGGCAATTGGCAAACAACAAATGACCATCAAATTAACTGCTTGTCCAATTCATTATATTTCTTTGTGTGATTGTAAGTTTGTACATCTAATAGGACAGACGACTGTATGTTTCTTTATTTGCACCAATGTTTGATCATCTGTGACAATACAGTTGTGGAGAAAATGAAATGTGATGTCGCCAAGCATTTACGAGGGTGAAAATCTTCTGGTCTTTGTAAGGGCAATTGTATACATATAAATGCTAACACTATTTACACATGTACTCGTATCTTAGTAATGCAAAGGGATGAATAAAATCTTCAAACTCTCGATACTCATGCAAGGACAAAGAAAGTAGAATTCATGTATTTAATTAAAGGAAGGGAAAATTAATTCCAATGTTCCAAAGATGAAATTGTTGGTAGTTACAATTAAAAGTTAGGCACGATTTCTGCATAGAGGTTACAATTCCATTAAAGACGAATTATTGGTAACACTGCGCTATTTGCAATTGAAGATTGAAGCAAAAGTAGGTTTCAGCTCTGTTAATTAAAATAATCTTTATTACTGCCATTTAAACTGACCGATCAAAGTTAAGATAACGATATTTTTATGCCCCGTAAAACAAAATGCCAAAGTAAACGCTTGTCCTTGTTATTTTCCAAATTTTCCCATACTAAGAAGCAATAACCAAGAAGCCATAATTGCATTTATTATTATTGCATGCAAAAGTTTTGTGCTTTTTTAAAGCGTAAGATCACTGCTTATTTTAGCTCGGTAATTGGCTACTTATCGATCATCTACATAAATCTTTGTTCTTTATTGACGTAGACACCGCTTACGCGATTATAGCCGAGTTAACAACAGCGCGCCAGTCGCTTCTTCCTTTCGCTACGTGGCGCCAATTGGTCTTTCTCCACTTGGTCCTCCCAACGGAGTTAAGGGCTTCCTCTGCTTCCCTCGGCGGGTATTGCGTCGAATACCTTCAGAGCTGGAGTGTTTTCGTCCATTCGGCAGCGTAGCCGCTGTCTTTTAATTCGCTGAACTACATATGTCAATGTCGTCTTATATCTCATTCAGCGCATTGTCGAAAGCAGCTTTGAAATCGACGATAGAGGTGATGTGTGTCGATTCTCCTTTAACGGGTCTTTTCCAAGATTTGGCGCATATCTGGTCGGTTGTTGATTTGCCAGGTCTAAAGTAAAAACAGTGGACAACGTGAAATCGTGGCTCGTATCAGCTGATACGACCTATCTTATGGGCGCGCAATGTAAGTGAACAGTGAAAAACGCTACTCTCTTCTCTCTTTGACGTGACGTGAGAATCTACGATTTGGATTTTTGCCGCAGAAACGAGTCAGTTGATTGCTTTCTCAGAACGCAGGGTTGCCAATATCGATATACTATAGTAATTATCAATTTTTATAATTGAATCTGTTCAATATGTTTGAAATTTTCTAGAAATAACTCAAAATAAGAGTCGAATGCTATTATTTATAAATATGTAGAGTCTTTCTAATAGTTTGTTACCAGTTTTGATATTTTATATTGTAAAAAATTGTAATTGAAAACATGGATGTGTACAAAACTATATATGCGTATTGGGCAATGGCAACATTGTTCAAATGAAAATAAAAAAAGATGGCTGATTTCTGCGTTTTTACCACCGGCTCAACTGTTCATTCGATAAGGAAGGAAAAGGAAGGAAGGGAGTAGCGTTTTTGACTGGTCCAATCAGTTTGTTGACGGTGTTCTTTAATCTTTCACACAATACGCTCTATAGAACCTTATATGCGATGTTGAGGAGGCTAATCCCACGGTAGTTGGTACAGATTGTGGGGTCTTCCTTTTCGTGAATTGGGCAGAGCACACTTAAATTCCAATCGTTGGGCATGCTTTCCATATTTTACAAAGAAGCTGATGCATGCTCCTTATCCGTTCTTCGCCGTCGTGTTTGAGCTCGGCCGGCAATCCATCAGCCCCCGCTGTTTTGTTGTTCTTCATACCGGTAATTGCTATTCGAACCTCCTCATGGTCAGGCAATGGAACGTCTGCTCCATAGACATCGTTATATGTTCACTGCCATTCAGCAGGCTGGATAAGTGCTTCCCCCATAATTTAAGTATGCTCTGGGCATCGGTGACTAAATCACCTTTGGGGGTTATAGAAGAGTATGGTACGGTCTTGAAACCTTCCGTTAGCCGCCGCATTTTTTCGTAGAATTTAGAGCATTACCTCTGTCGACCAGCTTATCAAGCTCTTCATTCTCACGCATTTCGGCCTCTTTCTGTTTCTGTTTCGGCCTCTTCAACTCTCGGTATCTGTCCCATCCAGCACGCGTTGTGGTCGATCGTAACGTTGCGAAGTAGGCAGTCAGTTTTCTCTCCGCTGCGACACGGCACTACTCGTCGTACCGGTTGTTCTTTTGCGTTTTCCTAAAACCAATGGTTTCGGTTGCAGCTGCAGGTAAGGAGTTTGAGATGTAAAAGAATCATTGTTGGTGATCCCAACTGATTGGCGATCAGACAACTTTCCTCACTTGCTTGAACTTCTAAACATGACTCCATCCTCCCACAAAAACACTGTATATGTAATTGAATTACCTTATTTTGTTGCTTACACTATGAAGAGCAACGAATTCGAATCGAGTCTACAAATCGAGTACAAATGTCTGAAGTTGAAATTATACCAGAAATCGAATTTCTACATCATTACATGTAGAGTTTATGTGAAATAAATTTGTATCTACACGCATTAAAGCATTGTTGCAGCTGAGCATCAAATAACCCTCGTAATTCAGTAGTTCACGCACCAAACATATTGGATTAATGACATCTTTCCGACTGCTAACAACATATTCTGTCTAATAAATTGAAAAATTAATTCAAATAATACACAAATGTCCATAAAATTAGTCTGAAAGCCATTTTCCACACAGTTACACATTGAAAGATGATAAAATAGCGATAAGTGTGAGAGAAACGTTTAACGCGTTGTAATAAGGTAGCCTATGATAGTCATCAATTCGGCAATATCTTGCCAAATGCTTGAAAACCATAATTAACTATTGCCTACTTGTAAATAATGTCACCCATCATACTATACATATATGCATATGAATATATATATGTATGCACGTCGTACTCATATCGTCATTACATTAGACTTCTAATAGGTTTAGTGCATATACAACGTATATTCTAAACCGCTAAGGCTATAATAAATGAATTCGGATCTTAACCCCGCCCACTCCCCATATAACAGTTTTGTTAAAATTTTAAAAGTGTTTTTTTTTTATTAAATTTTACACCAGAGATGGCGAGAAGGCTTTATAGGAACCGCTGTCAAATCAGACGTTGTGCGTACCACCGCCAACTCATATCTCGGGACCTGCGGGACCAATTTCAGCCAAATTTCGGACTTCTGATATTTTTACATTACAGTGAGAAAATGGATGAAATTGGGCTGCAACCAATCCTACTTCCCATATAACATGAATTTAAATTCCATATGATTCTTTCACTTTCCAGTATACATATCAAACACCAAAGAATATAACGGAATTAAACTTTGCACGAATAGTGTCTTTGAAGTCTGCCACCTTGAGCCAAAATTGTCCAAATCGAACCAAAACTTTTGAAGCTCCTAGTGAACCACAGTTCCCATTGCAAACTTTTTATCAAAAATATTGACTGATATGTAAGATATCTAGCAAAATTAAATGAACGTATAATACTGGATATACTATAGTTTAATGCCGAAAATATTTGAAATTACATATTTATGTATGATGATTTTCGTTAATCTAACAAACCTTATGCCGAACACATGGGTCAGTGTGTGAGTTATACATATGTACTTGTATACCATACCTGTACATACAAATATAATTGCTTAAAAATGTGTATCGAGTATACATACTTCGGTAATGTTAAAGGTTAATGTAACAAGCCCCGACCTAATACCCTATATATAGCCACTTTCCAGCTTATTCTAAACAGTTTATGCTGATCAAAATATGTGATTATATTGAAATGAAGTTTAATATGTTTAAGTTAATAAGATTAATTGTAAACCACTCGGTTTCGTCGAACAATGAGTTTTGAAATTTTTCGCAATATTTTTTTATATAAAGTTCGACAACACCTCGAAATATTTCCCCTGCTTTGATCCTTACAAGTAGAAAAAGTATGAAATGTTCGATTTCACCTGAACTTAACCCTTGTTAAATACTATTTTTGAACGAAGTGCAAACTTTTAAAAATATTAAATTAATGGAATAATAATTCCAAAGCAATTCTTCGTGATCCACCTGTTTGGAAGTCTGAATGCAGTTGTATAGAATGCTTGTTTTTTATAGTGGGAGGAAACATCGTAAGCCGGAGCGTGCAACTTAAATCCGCAAAACCTAACTTACTTGCAACATATATTTCTCTCATGGAACCACCGAATTAAGTATTAGTTCGTGTGGGAGAAAAATACGTTTAAGTCTTCTCTAGGGTACGGTCAGACTTCAGCTAACATTTCGCTGACAGTTTTTAATTTATTAAAGGACTGGCAGATAAGTGCTGTAAAATTTTCCGCCGAAAAATTATCGCCAAGTGTAGTCTTAAACTTTTCCCCCTTAATTTAAAAAAAACGAGGACAGTAAAAAAATGTTCATAGCCTTCTAAGCATTCTGTACATGTCGGACAGTACGGACTACGGTTACGATGGAATTAGAATCGATGTCTTTAATAGAATCCATGCCCACTTAGTGGTTAGGTTAGGTGGAAACCTAGGTCCCCAAATTGCACATCTATTCACGAGTAACGTAATTAAAAAGTCACCGGACACATAGATGGCGCTACTAGAGTTAAATCCGAATTATTTTTAGTTAGCTTTAACTTAATTTGACAGCTGTCGGATCATTAGTTTGTGAATTATAACATTTTAAGTGAAGCCCTTTTGTTATTGTTAAAAATGGACTAAAAGGAATATCGTGTGTTAATAAAGCATTGCTATTTGGGAAAAATGATGTTGAAGCCAAGGTTTAGATTGATCAACATTATTTGAGCTATGCACCAGGAAAATCAGCCTTTGAAAAGCGGTTTTCTAAGTTTTAACCGACGATGCGTCGTGGATGTGGTAATGGGTGAAACATGGCTCCATCATTTCACTTCGAAATCCAATCGACAGTCATCAGAGTGGATTGCACGCGCCGAACTCGCTTCAAAGCGTGAAAAAACGCAAAAGTCGGCTGGTAAAGTTATGGCGTTTGCATTTTGGGATGCGCATGAAATAATTATTTATTTTCTTGAAAAGGAAGAACAATCAACAGGTACTATTACATTGCGTACCATTTTAAGAAAAAGACTTCAGTTTCACCAAGGAATGCAGCGTGACCAAGTCAGGGAAAACCATAAATAGCCATAAATTGAGCTTTGGATTACTTTCGCACTTCTCGTATTCTCCAGATCTGGCTTAAGCGACTATGTGCTGTTCTCAGGACCAAAAAGAATGCTCACTGAGAAGAAAATTTCGTCGAATGAAGAGGTGATAAACGAAACAAAGATCTATTTCGAAAGAAAAGGCAAATCTTAATACATAAAAAGGGCTCGAAAAGTTGGCGGTAGACCGGAATATGTATTTGAGTCCACTGTCCTTTGATTGGGGTTTGCCACTGTTAGCTGGCAAAACCGCGAGAATTCGTCTCCCTAGACGTCAATGGGCGGCACAATGGCTCGAACTTCAGCAACGAGCTAGATATGGTTCTGAAAGCAATTATAACTCGTATGATTGAAAGCCTATGCACTGTATTTATATGTTTAGCATGTGATATACATATTATTATGTCTAAGTCTTTCATAAACTTTCTCTGTGTTTGCAAGACTTCTTTTTTCGGTTCAGTGAGAAAACCATTGGTTTGGTTGATGTATTCTTAGTACTCCGTCATACGTTAGGTTCCATAATAGTAGCCTAAAACCGAGTCATGCGGTACTCCTTTCGAAATAGAGTAGATCTGAGTGCTCTCGCCCATGTAGAATAGCCATTTTTTGGGTTGCTAACTGAAAGCGGTTTCACAGAGATCGGTATTATCAAAGTTCTTCAGGTGACTTTCTTGGTTTTGAGACTAGAACCAACCGCTGTACTTTCCTCAGATCGGAGAATATCCCTTCTATTTTACACAAATTGCAAGTTTTACCTTTTTAATTTGTTACTTTCTGATATTTGACAAATTAAGATATATTCTATTACATTTATATAAGAGTAAGTTTAAGTAAGTGTATTTATAACTATGGCAAAGCAACGAATAAAAGTTATTTCGTTTTTCTAGATATATTCTCGGGTGAAGTGTCACATCCCAATTCTCATGAAAGTACTTCCGACGGCAATTCAGAACACAATTCATCTGGTGATGAGGACTCCCAGATGAGATTGCGTCTTAAACGGAAACTGCAGCGCAATCGCACTTCTTTTACAAACGAGCAAATCGATAGCCTGGAAAAAGGTAAGTGTGCCCTAAAAGCAAGATAAGGGTACTCTAAATGTGACGTTTATGCTTGTATAAAAGTGACAAAATGGCACTTTGGGTTAAATAAACGCTCCGTGGCAATATTGTAATAAGTCAGCTGTTCTTCATTTATCCATAGTCGTTTTTTCAATTAATATTTCTTCTTTAATGGCGTAGAGGAGGAGTATGGAGCAATGTGTTCAAGAAAGTAAGGAAAATTATCTGATTGCCATTCACTTGGGAGTGGCCAGAAACGATTATTTTACATATGGCTCAAGCTAAGTATCCTCTGGGTAGCCAGAAAACATCCATTTGAAGGCGAGCTAAAGTGAGAAGTCGAAACCCTCCCCCAAAGGGTTGTGCGCAGAATGAAATGAAGAAAGCAGCCTCGGATAAATAGTTAAGGGATCGTCTATGTTTGAAATTTTCGCAAAATCGATTTTTTTTGTTGCATTATCGGATAATATACACTGTAATAAACATTCTCTCAAATTTTGAAATCAAAATTAAAAATATTACGGTCACTACAGCGTTTCTTGTAGAAAGGCAATAGAGTGGGGTACACAGTGACTTCAATCTTTAAACGCGTTTTCTCAGAATGGTATAAATTTTTCAAAACGATTTTCACTCTTAAAGGTTTTGTTTTTTTTTTTCGAAAAATTCCTTTTTTTTCTACAAAAAACTTTCGAAAAAACACCAAAATCGATACTTTCTGTTCAAACCTCCGCCATCTTGTCAAATTAAAAAAAAAAACAAAAAAGCTGACTCAGCACGATAGCGCTATAGCGACTTTTCTACAGATTAACAATCTTTTTGAAATTTTTGTTTTAGATCAAAATTGCGGCCGCAATCGTGGACTTCGTACTTTTTTTACGTGTGATTTCCACAATTTATTTAACTATCAAACACCAATAAATAAACATAAAAAATCATTTTGTAATCGTCATGACTGTATTTACTTTTATAAAAAACGCCAGACCGATTAGTTAATTTCAACATTAAAAAAAAATCGCATAAATCAATGATTTTTCAGAGGGTCACAATTCAATTTAAATAATGAAATAGTAAAATATTATAATAAATGAACTCCATTTTGCAGATATGAAAGCAAAAGGCGAGAAAATAGTAAACCGCTGATTGTGATTTCCGTAAAATTGCCAAGAATGCCACTGAAAATAGTCTCATATAGTTTCAATTCTGTTCCAAAATCAATGCTAAAAGCTTGAGACATTAAATGAATGCAACTAATATACACATTTTATGAAACTATTGCTAATATTAAAATTTTATTTTTGTCTATAATAAACTATATACGACCCATACTGCTGTCACGCAATATAAATTTGTTTATATTGAACATAACTGTATCAGAAGATATTTCGAAAAATATAAATGTCTGAATAAGTAACTAAGAATATAACATTGGGGATGTAGTACTACATACAGTACGGATCAATTTTCTATACTCGAAACAAGGAAACAGAATTTCTTGATTAAAGGACGCGAAGTTTTTAATATACTAACCTTTGCTAAAGCTTTCTAAGATATTAGTTATTTAGTCTTAATTTTAAAGATATAAAATTTATTTTTATTAATACAATTTTTTTAATTTTCTGTTACGGAAACTCTGCATTTACAATAATGTTATTTCTTACTATATTTTTAATTTTACAGAATTCGAGAGAACACATTATCCAGATGTATTTGCACGTGAAAGGCTCGCTGAAAAAATTGGTTTACCCGAGGCACGTATTCAGGTTTGTCTTTTCATTTTTATTTTGAGTTTTAGTTACTACTTTTTATTGTTGCTCTGACTTTTAGTTTGTTTTAGTTCCTTTAAAAATCATTTTGTCGAAGAGTAGGCTTAAAAAGCTGTAATGTAAAATTTATCTAGCGCACATATACCATATACATATGTATGTACATATATAATATATGTTAAGATGTATACTATATAGTATATATGCATATACTTGGTAACTTTGCCCTATTATATCTAGACTGGTGCAATTCGACCATCGATAACAGTCATGTAAAATTTTTTGAATTCTCCCCAAATTAGTTATACTATTTACCTGTTTTGATGATATACTTACATACATAGATAAAAAACTTAAGACTAGCATTATTTTGAAAATTTTAGTTATATTTAAAGAATAATATTTTGTACTATTTTCATTATCATATATCCTATTCATATTTTGAGACCTTTTAAAATATTATCAGTGCTATAAGATTTTCGTTCACAATCTCAAGATTTAGATAAAATAATAGACGTATTGATAACTCGACAACTAACTTTACATATATTTTTATACTCTTGCACCCAATTGCTAGAGTATTATAGTTTTGTTCACCTAACGGTTGTACGTATCACATAAAACCAATCGAGATAGATATAAGGTTATATATATACATTTATTTAAATATCAGGGTGACGAGAAAAGTTGAAATCCGGTTGCTTGTCTGTCCGCCCGTTCGTCCGTCCGTCCGTGCAAGCTGTAACTTGAGTAAAAAAATTAAGATATCTTGATGAAACTTTGTACACGAGTTCCTCAGAAAAAAACTTGAATTCGTAGATGGGCGTAATCGGACCAGTTCTGTCGCAACAGAAACAAGAGTGTTAAAAAAAAAAAACAACAAAAAGTTAATATTTTTCAAAAGTTATATTTTTTTATTCAAAGTAGTTTCCTTGTGCTTCGATACAGCGTTTAGCCCGATCAATTAGCATTTCAAATGAGTGTTTAAGGTCATTTTTCCGAATGCTCTTGAGAATATCGGTCGCCGCCTTTTGGAAAGCTGAAATGTCCTGAAACTAGTGTCCTTTCATGGGCAAATGAAGATTTCCAAATAGGTAAAAATCACAGGGTGCCAGATCAGGTGAGTAGGAAGGAGTGATTATTGGTTAATATGGAGTTTTTTGTAAAAAAATCAGTGACAAGCGTCGACCGATGACACGGCGCATTATCGTGTAACAGGCGCCAGTACCCTGCCTCACGGTATTGTGGTCGTGCGCGACGAATGCGTGACAAAAGACGCTTCATAACACCAAGGTAAAACACAGCATCAATCGTTTGGCCAGGTGGGACAAACTCTCGGTGTACAATACCCTCGGAATAGTAAAAACAAATCAGCATTGTCTTTATTTTTGACTTCTGAAGACGACTTTTTTTCAGTGACTTCTGATCGTCACAGAGGTCCTCACGACCTTCTTGGAATCGCTTAAACCACTCATGCACATTACAACGGGATAGGCACTGATCACCATAAACTTTTTTCATCATTTGAAATGTTTCAGTAAACGTTTTCCTAAGTTTAAAACAAAATTTAATATTTGCTCTTTGTTCAAAATGCATTTTACGACCGATGACCAAAAGCTGCTGTCACTTTTTGATCGATAACATCGATTGTAGTTATCCAATTGCCTTAAAATTTTTAAGAAATCTCAACAAGAGATCAAACTTTTTATTTCATATACCCACCAGTAGGTGGCGCCAACAGAAACAGTTAGTATGTGACTGGTCAATAGAATGTAGATTGTAAAACTTGTAGGCCATATTTTTCTGCCGAATTTCGGGCAATCGGGTAAGTTGAATAGTAATTAATTAATCTTAATTCTTTATTGTACTTGTATTGAATGTGATGTTCAGATCGATCAAGAAACAATGTATGTGTTTTCATTAACTGTCATAAAATGTTGAAAACATTGAGATAATTCGAAACAGCAGAAGCAATAACACTTGAGGTTTTGGAGAGTTAAGTAAAAGCTACATGTTCGCCAGACCACTTTTTAAACCATGTCCAGTATTAAAATCCCTCTGGCCGATAATTTCGTATTGATCTTCAGCTGGTAACAGCAGAAAATTTTATATTTTCATCTTAATCTTTTTTAATTTTCGCATTTGCCTCTTCGAACTATCGTAATAAGCAGTGGATCTAATAATATACTATAAATCTTCATGAATAAATTTGAGGGTGTTGAAATTTATTATTGAACATAAGTACATACATATATAAATGATCAGCATGAAGAGCTGAGTCAATTGAGCTTTGTTGGTTTCGGATATCAATTCCATTACGTATGGAACTCGATTTCTTTTGCATGATCACCACGGGCACGCTTGCGAGCATAAATGGTCTGCTGCAATTTGGCGATCGATAACTGTACGAAATTTATCAGACCATAGACTTGACGTAGCTCAACAGGAAATGGTCTAACGGCGTCAAATCGCACGACCGGCCAATTAACTGGGCCATTTCGTGAGATAACACGTTTAACAAATTTGGCTGTGAAAGTGTGGCTTGCGACGCCGACTTGTTGGAAACACATAATCCACTTCGATCCAAAATATTCGGTTATCATTGAGCGGTAGCGATTCCTATTCACAGTAACGTACCGGTCTCAATCATTATGGAAGAAGTACGACCCATAAAACGCAACGAACCGTAATGTTTTCGGGATGCAATGATGACTCATGGAGTACATGTGGATTACTGCCTGACCAGTAACGCATATTTTGCTAATTGGCGAAGCCATTCAGCCAGAAAACAGACTTATCGCTGAAGATGATTTTTCGATAAAAATTCGGATCATTTTCAAGTTGTTGTTCAACCCAATTCACGAACATACGACGGTTCTGGTGGTTAAGCGGCTTCAGTTCTTGTGTCAAATTGAATTCGTAAAGATGTAGGCCAAGATCTTTTCACAAAATTTGCCACAGCGACGTCATAGAGGTTGTGGCCACTGACTCCGAAAATCGGTAGCAAGAAAATCGGTTTAAGAATTTTAACTCGTTGTTGGGTCGTATATCTTTTCATAATACAATGGCAAACCTTACTGAAGAGAAATGTCAAAAGAGTGGGAAAAATATGGCGTCGTTTGCTGTCCCTTTCGGTATACTTTTGTAGCGTCCCTATTGAAAACCCCGTTACATAGCTGTCTTGTATGGAAAATTTTTTTATTTGACACGATACCTTCACAAAATTTGTTTAATTATTTAAAGCAATGGTAAGATTAAAATAAATCAACCCAAAACTAAATCCTTCACAAAAAATTATTGGAAAGTTACCACTAGTTGATCGTCAAAAATCAAGCGCTTTCAGTTCGTGAAGTGCATTCCATTGAGTTTACTGTTGTACTTATGTGCATGCTTGTCAAGAATAGGAAGTTAAGCAAACAGTTGAAAGGGACAATGAACGACAGAATGAAATGACGTCCCACCAAAAACATTTATATATGCTGCCTTATTTAGGACTTGTATCGTAATACCATCAACATCGTTATGAACAACTACAAAAACAAATAAAAGCTAAGACTGCAAATAAAGCTCTACAAAAGAGTTATTACAATAGCTATAATAGCGAGAAATAATAATAAATCCTCAAGTGTCACAAATGTTTATTTGGGGGGAGGCACATTCGTAAAGGCCTTTAGCAGTATTTTCAATGTGTACACATATTTGCAATTGTATACATATATCGGCGTCGTTTGTGTATACTTACGCACAATGCTGTCGAACATCCACCATAGCGCATTAAGAAGGTGGGCATGGCACAGAGACCGGAATGGCCACAGTAAAATACCGTGAAAATCATTGTTGAAAGGGAGCAAAATTAAATGCCGAGATGTCATCGTATAACTGAAAGGTTGAAACGGCCTAACCATAACAATATCCACATACTCTTTTTCACAATAAAATGCAACATTTATGTGACTTAGGAGTTAACTTGCACAATTGTGCGCTTTAAGAGAAGTTTATATGGAAGGGATGATAGCATTTTATAAATATCAAACCAAAATTAAATATTTAAATACTATAATAAATTTTAAGCGAATATATTCCTGAAAAATTGTGTTTTGTATTATTCAACTTACATTGTGGCAATAGTTACAAATATGGCAGCTGAAACACGGTTTTATTCCTTTACCCTGAATAGGGTATATAACCGAACTAGTCCCTCAGTTTTTGAGGTGCCGATCTGAAATTTTACGTACATATGTATGTTCTTTTTATTAAAGAACATTATTTGTCGAAACCGCCAAATTAGAACCGCTACAACATATAGTTGCCTTACAAACTGAACGAAAAAATACAAGGCCTTGTATGGAAAAGGTATATACATATAATATTTAACAAACATTTTCATTGCAGTGCATTCTTGCACGCTAATGTCTAAATTTCAGCCGAACCGAACTCGTAATTTAATATTTACGTGAAATTTGAAAATGCGCAAACTTTAGAAAAACATCCGATTCTCATTTTTGGAAGAGGAATTGCGAAGAGAACTATATAGCTCGAAAATGTCTGTCACAGAGGATAATGTAACAAGAACCCATTAACTGTATTTTTGCGTGTAGAAAGTTGATTGAAGATTGAAGGTGCGGGGGATAGCTGAAAGAGCAGGTAATACAAAAGACCTCGTTGGTCATATAATGAATAAACTAAACAGTACGAGTAAGCTGTGGATTCGCCGTTAGCTAAGTTCAGACACGTTAAACGCTATTTAAGCGTAAGGTAATGACTTCGTTTTCTGGGACACACACGGTATGATCTACCTAATAATTTTCTTTATGGTTATACCCATCATAATTGGTGGGTACCTTAAAAAAGGTAAAACGGTCATAAAACTCTACATTGACTTTTTGACAAAAAAAATGATTTTCAGCAATGACAATACACCGTCTTACACATTCGCTGTCGCCATGGTGAAATTGGTCATTTATACTACGACCCCAACTACTTGTTCAGTAGTCTTCGTATGAATTTTTTGCATTTCTAAATGTTCAAAAGGCACATGGCGGCAAACATTTTTGTCGAATTACAATGTTATAACCGCCAAGAAGATCTTCTATGTAACAAAACTTATAATGTTTGAAAGTTATTTAGGCAGTTAAAAAAAAACACTCATATTTGGAAGATTTTATTATTTAAAAAAAGTATAATTAGTAGTACAAAAAAATAATTCTTTAAATATTTTCGTGCCTGTAATTGAGAAAAATCTGTTTTGAAGCTTTTGCTTCATTTCAACCGATAATGTTGCCAGTCTGCCTTAGGTTTTGATAGGTTTCAATTTAGAGGAATTGCGTACCCGCACTGTCGTAAGCAGCAACAGCTTGAACTTCATTGTACAAGTATAACCCTGTTGCATCCATATTCGGCAGTCTACCGTGAGTTAATAACTATTACTTAAACTTGTTTCAACTGATCCTATCTGTCATCGATTGACGACAATGCACTATCAATAAAGGCAAAATAGAAACTAAATTTAATATTTTAACAAGAAATTAATAAATAAACAAATAAATAAAATGTGTAGACAAAATTAATATAAATTCTTGCACTCTATGCAATTGCCTAACTTGCCTATGTAGACGGGCCGACCCAGAAAACTGTTTCTGGTCTAGATTTTCCTAAATTTTGCAAAGTAGCTTTCAACTGCTTTCAAGGTGTTAGACGTATATCAGGTAAATCCGAACTTTTTTCCGAAAGCAAATGATCAATTAAAAGAAACTGAATAAAACCTAAAATGTTGAGCAAAATTCTATCTGTAAAAATCTTTGGAAAAGGATATTAAATTTGTAAAAACTAACTTAAATTTATAAATAGCTTTGATCTACTTTGTATTATATTATTTTGATTTAATAAAAATTAATATACTTCAAATTAAGAAGCAATATTATTTATAATGAAAACCAACCAATTTTACTTAATTTGCTGTTTTATTGTTTTTCAAAGCAATTTGTTGTTACATACCATAAAAGGGATTCTTTCGATGCATCGCTATTTTTATTCGATACTTCGCATAATATTTATGTCAACTTTGGATTCATCATATCGAATAAAACATCAAATTTTCTTTTGACGTACACCCTTAGCTTATTTTGCTATTATTTCCAGAATGAAATTATCGAAATATAAACTAATAATCCATGTAGTCGTTTCATATGAATATATGAAACTTTAAGCAAATGAACATTTTATGCTCTTATAACTTGTAAGAATCAAAATGACTTATACTGATAACCATAAATTTAGATGAAATTTTCTCGATGGATGGAAAATTACAGCCCGATGCGTGCCCTACAGAGAACGGAAGAGCTGTACAATGGTTTTGTCATAAAGTTAGGTTATGACACTGTGTACTCAGTATTCAAGCTCCCGCTAAACCTTGCAATTGAAGAAACACTCAAGTAATAGTCGCAGTGCTCTATTGCAATGGTGCATATTGAACGTGTGGGACGAATCCACAATGTCGCGAAAGCGAGCGATTGAAGATGGGTGAAGTGGTCGTCTTACTGGCAGGTGGTTTCCGGCAGACGTTGCAAGGAACCGCGGCGGACGAGATAAACGAATGCTTTAAGGCTTCGCCGTTTTGGGCTAAGATAGAAAACTAACATCAGAGTCCATTTTTTCAGTGATCTGGATTCTTCGCGCAAACGCTTCTGGAGGTCGGCGAAGGTCGTATGGAGACGGATACTAACTGCCAAATATGTTCTGACAGCCTATTTGCCAATGTTTTAACTCTAAAGATAACATTGTTAATATTAACAAGAAAATATGGCTTACGAGGAGTGAGATGAGATGAGGTGAGGTGAGTCCCTATACCTCAATAGTTATGGTGATGACAACTTTCGACGCAACTATATACACTTTACAACTGTACATGGATTGTGCGCATGTGTTGAAAGCAAGAAATCTTTTTATTTACGCAGAAAACAATAAGTCTGGCAATGTTATTTACCGGGATGTACTGCAGTAAAATGATTTCTAGCTCCCTATTTTGAATTTTGTAAACTGATCTTCCGATGCTAAATTAAAATTAATTTGCTTTTGAAAATGTGAATAGTCATATTATTTACTGTTAATACCTATTTATTTTACCTAATAAACCGGTGAGCAACCTACTTCACAAATAAATTGTAGCTCGTACCAGTAACTCCCACTATAAAACCGTTTAAAAATCTTGTTATATACCACAGGTGAACAACAGAGAGTTATAAAGACATCAAAATTGGGTAAAAAACATAACCAAAAAAAATGATATTTATTGGTAAAGTAAGTTCGTTGCAAATTTTTGCAAAATTTTCGTTTTAATAAAAAGTTTAGTAACTTAGTAAATTTGTTACCGATTTTTGAAAAGAACATTTGTTACACTCGGTATTAAACATACTCTTTGAATCAAATTATATAATGTGTGAAAATATATCCAAAGTAAGAAAAAGAGTACCATAAGTTAAGATTGTTGTGTAAAAACAATTAAATCTCTTAAGCTATATTAAAGCATCTATATATCAAAAAATCGAAAGATCTGATATTCTTCTCTCTTAAACCGTTCTTCAATTCAAAATCGCTTGATAATTAGTTAAAAGTTTAACACCGTTACATTAATTGCTTCTTGATTTTTACACAGGAAACTGAAAGAACCAAATGACATTTAAAATTGTATTATATGCGATGTAGATGTGGCTGTAATTCGATTTCATTCATTTTCACTAAAATCGGTCAAGCGGTTGTCGAGATATGTGTTTTCACCTAAAATTGGGCAGTGCCACACCCATCGTTCAAATTCGACTCAGACTCCATTAACCCTTATGTTAATAACCAACTTTACCGACGTCTTTTAGCTACCGGGGTACCCACGATCTGTGTATTAAAAATTTTGTTTCTTTTACTAAATTTTTCTAAATTTTTTTTCTAAAAAATTTTGTTCTTCAAACATTAATAGTCAGTGACAATTTAAAGAAAGAAAAAAATAACAACGTAGAATCGTGAATCAGAGTGAAAGAGTAGTGAAAGAATTGGCGGCTCCGTACCGAGGAAGTGGTAGAAACATCTGCATGGATAACTTCTTTACTTCTGTACCAGTTGCTAAACATTTGTTGTCGTGGAATATTACCATTGTCTTATAAAGAATAAACCTTACATCCCTAGTGTTACGGGATGTAATGAGACACGGGAGCAGTATTCGACAGTTTTTGGATTTCGCGAAAAGGTTACCATGTGTTCCTACGTTCCTAAAAAAATAAAGCTCTCATTCTGATATCGACAATGCATTCTTATATATTAGTTGGTGATGACGCTAAACAAAAACCAGAAATAATAAATTTTTATAATTAACATAAAGCTGGAGTTGACACAATGGACCATATGGTGCGGAGATACACCAGTCAACGACGATCTTCGAGATGGCCAATGGCAATGCTCTTCAATATGCTAGATATTTCTTCACGTGCGGCATATATAACTTATTTTGAAAATAATAAAATGATTGTCAAAAAACGACAGAACGTCGTCAACTTATGCGTAAACTAAGTGAACAATTGGCATTGCCGATGACTGAACATCGCACGGCGAAACACAAGTAATACGCCACTTCTCCACAAAGATTGCCGCTGAAAGTGTATTAGGCCATACACTCACAGATCTTGATAAATCTTGGTCCAGAGACTCCAAAAGATAAAACCGGAAGGAAAGAGTAAAAGGATCTTGTCATGTCTACAATGCTTTGCCAATAAGAAGACGGCGAAAGACATGGGAGGCCTGTGCCAATTGTCACCAACCTGTTTGTGACGAGCACTCAGATAATCGTGTACAATGTGTTCAATGTCATTAGTTATGAAAAAGTGTAAAATTTATTTATTTTTTTTTTATAAAATATAGTTGCATGCATTAATAGAAATTATATACAATTTATTTCCTATGATTTCCACCGGGTACCCGGTTGCTAATAGGGCGATGGATAGAGTTTAAGCTTATTTAAAATAAAAAATAAATCAATTAAATTAACTCACAAATAGCTTTTTTTTGGTAAAAAAAACGACGATTTGAGAGCTTAAAATGAAATATTGGTTTTTTTTTAGGCTATTTACACAAATACACCGCGGTGGGTACCCGGTTGTTAACATAAGGGTTAAGGGGGGAGCCTGATTTAGAAACTTCAAAAAATAGATTTTTTTAATGCTTAAATCTCTTTAAAAATAATCTAAGGATAAGTATGTCATCAAAGATGAGAAAATGTCCTTTAGATGAGAATTTGAAATATTTTCGAAGCTAGAAGGCAAATAGTGACCGAGCGTCTAGCAGATATATGAGCGATTGGGCAGAAAGTGAAAACGCGCGATTTCTCGGTTTTTCATTTTTATGATTTTTCTTAGTTAGCGGGCAGGATAGAAAACCACTAAACGTCGTATGGAATGGGGCAAAGTTTATTATCTTCGGCATTAAATTATTTTCTAGTTAAACCAAAAAAAAACTGATAAATGTTTGAACATATTTGAACATATTTTTAAACAACATAAAGTAAAACTTTTTTGGTCAAAAACCACTTTTTTCAGTTTTTAAAAAATTTCCAAAATTTTACACCTTAATTTGGAATTTTTTTAGTTTAACTAGAATATAAATTATTAAAAAGTATGAATCTCTTTAAACTTTTTGTTTCCGATAGAAATTGCGACCTGCGTCCTGCCCGTCGTCCGACAATTGCACATGCGAAATGCATCGGCCAATCGCTTCCCAAAGGCGGAATATCAAATATTTCGTATCCAAAAATTTGTGAATGATGCTTAAATATATGACTAAACCCTAGAAATTTCGCTATAATCAATTATTTCTTTCCTTTCCAAAAAAATCCTCAAAAAAATCGATTTTTTGAAGCCTCTAAACCAGCCTAGCATAGGTATAAGCGATTAAAAAAAAATATATTTTTTTTATTTTTTTATATATATATTTTTAAAAATATTTTTTTTTTTAATTATTTTTTATTAAACCGCTTATATGTATTTCTGAAACCAAGCATTTTTTGGCATGAACGTACGGATCTTTTTTGTCCGAAACTTAATTTATCTCGATTAATTCGGCCAACCCTTAAGAGAACAAAATATTTGTACCAGAATGTTGCGAGAGCATATGTAAAAAAGCTGTGGATATTATACTATTTTCCCAATGCGCACAGAAAAAGAAAGTCCCTAGAGCATGAGACGAATATATTGACGTTAAATCGACAATATACATATATCGTGGAGAATCGAATATATTTTACAACTAGGTAACATCCATCCAGTAATAGTACTAGGTTATTTTCTTTTAATGATTTTACACCCAGTATAGTTCTTTTTTTATTTCGATATTATTATTACTTCTATCAAAGTATTTATTATTATTGATATTTAAATATTTATTATAATTTTCTATTTAGGTTTGTGATCGAAATCCTTTTACGCAATAAACACACCAAATTTAATTTACCACAACCCTTCCACATTAGGTATGGTTTTCTAACCGACGGGCAAAATGGAGACGCGAAGAAAAACTACGAACTCAACGGCGCTCAGCGGACCATATCAGCAATAATGGCTGTACTGTCGGTGGTCGGTCGAGCACCAGCAATACGGCTGCAATTTCCGAGGCCGCCGTGGTCAGCAATCAAAGTGGATCTGGGATAAACGGAGTTGGCGGCGTCGGGGTGGGCGGTGGTGCAGCCGCCGACATCAATTCCGCTAGCAACAATGGTAGCGCCGCAGCAGGTTCAAATGAAGGTGGAACAAGCGCTTCAGCAGTGGTTTCAATACCAGGAACAAGTGATAATGGTTCAGCCATTTCGGCACTGGGTGATTCCGCCGCAGCAGCAGTGACAGCTGTTGTGGTTGGTGGTCATGGCAGCTCACTGAGTCCTCCTTTACAATCTGTTGCGCCTCGCCTTCCCCTGAACACTGGTTTCAACACGATGTATTCTTCGATACCACAGCCCATTGCTACAATGGCAGATAACTACAAGTAGGTTATCTATACTGAAGTGCTTAATTCACATTGCACTAAAACTGGAGTATTTTAATAATTTTGGCTTACAATACAATACTTTACAGATATAATTTTCCATATTTCAGCTCTATGACCTCGTCATTGAGCTCAATGACGTCAACTTGTTTGCAGCAACGCGATGGCTATCCATATATGTTTCACGATCCACTTACGTTGGGTTCTGTGCCCTATGCAGCTCACACACGACCGTCTTGCAATCCTGCCGCGGCCCATCAACAGCCCCCACCACAACATACATCGGTATATGGAGGCGGTGCAGCAAATGCATCTGGCGGTACAGGTATAAATATTCGATGTTAATAGCCTAATGATGAACAAATGCTAATGGTGTTTATTAAAAGTAAACCACATTAATAAAGCTTGGGGTTTGTAATTGTACCTAGTTAGATTTAAACTTCATCCGATTTCCGAAGTCCACCTACCGAGCGCCACTTTGCTTTATCAAAGATTATGATTCCATACCATATATTTTTAATTATATACTTGGATTTATCAATTAAAAATTGAAAACTATATGTGCTCATTTATATTTCAGATAACCATACATTTCCAGGTGTCATTTCGGCAGGTGTGTCTGTACCTGTGCAAATACCCGCTCAAAGTGCTAGCAATTTAACCAACACTAATTACTGGCCCCGTCTCCAGTGATCTACACTGTTACTAACTCCGTCGTCAACCGCATCAGTAGCTAACATTGGAACAGGTCAGTCGTCAATTGGTTCTCTAACCGGTTCGCCTCGCCCAGACATTAGTGTTTCTGCTGCAGCTGCCGCAGCAGCTGTGGTCGCAAACGCAGCCGCGGCGACGTCCGTAGCTGCTGCAGCAGCCGCGGCAGCTGTTGCTTCTGCAGCTATAAACGCGAGCGCTAATGCAGTAAGCGGTGGCAGTGGTGGCTTTGTCAGCATAGGCACACCTTCACCTGTCGGCAGCAATGCAAGCAGCAGCCATAGTACGTTCAGTGGTTGCAACACCGGTAGCGGATTACAGGCCAGTGCTAGAGGAGCAATAGTAGAATTGACAAATAACACAATTAACGATTTCAATGAGAACGAAACTATCGGCCCAGGCAGAAGAACATCAGCAGAAACCATTTTGGCAACAGCACCACCGACACTAATGCTAACTGTTCAACAACAACAACAACAACAAGGCATACAAAAAGTGATGCAGCAACAACAACACCATCACTATTCACATCCTCATTACAGCCATCATGTGCACGGTCACCACCACCAATATCAACAATTGCAGCATTTGCATCAACATCAGCAATATCTAACCGCTCATGCGGCACAACAGCACCGACACCAACAAATGCAGACCCACAAACAGCCGCAGCATCAAATGCAAACGGTTTTGCAACATCACCCACATGCCCATTCACATTCGCTGCTGCATGCACATTCACAACAGCAGCATGAACCGCACTGTTACCACTAGCGATAAATGAACAAATATAAAAAACAAAATCCTCGAGCCGCTTACTTAAATATTTTAGGGGTCTTCGATTCGTCAAACTTATTTAGTGAGGAATCGATCAAACCACTGGTGTAATCCAATATATATTAGTAGAAAGAGATTACAACACCTAATGAGCTATCCACATACTCGCTGCTATTAAATTTTTTACTTGAGAACCTTGAAATTGCATTCACATGTAAAGTTATCAAACAAACCTATCCTTTCTTATATGCAAGTATAAACACACTCGTATATTCAGAAACATAGATCTTTTCACATTTTCTAAAGTAATCAGATCAAAAAGATAAGAAGGAAGCCTAAGGAACCTAAATTTTGAACACAAAATTAATTTACGTTAATTAAGTTAACATGTAAGGAAGGGAATTCCTAACACAAAATCAGTTTACGTACATTTTTGAAATATCGGGTGTAACCGAACATTTTATACTCTTGCAACGTGCAGTTATCAATGCCCGGAAATTTTTTTGAGGTGCTAGCAAAAAGTTATATCTAACAAGTAAAAAAGGGGTATGTTCGGGTGCAACCGAACATTTTATACTATTGCAATTTGCAAGAATCAAGGCCAGGGAAATACTTTAAAATGAAAGACCCCGACCAAAAAATCAGAATCTAAGCAATTTTCTATATACATACATATACTCAATATAACTCATACACTGACCGACAAATTCGGCATAGGATTTCTTAGAACAACGAAAACTTTTATACGTAGTATTTTAGTTGGGGTAGTATAGACACGATTTTATATACATATTAACTAATGTCATGCCAAATGATAAAAACAATTGTACCTATGTTTCATTATAGGACCTCACATACAATAACCAATCATATGGAGCAAAGTCAGCCTGATGTTCGCAAATCCTAGTAATAGTTATATTGGAGCTAGGTCCAATTTTGGCCCAATTGTATCTATTTTAGGTACAAAGAAGTGTTATAAGTAAAACACGTTCTATAATTTTCATTGAGAGAACTTAAATATTGGCCGATATATCCACCATAAAGTCACCTAGAAGTTCGAAAATCTTAATATCAGGGTAGTATTGACCCGATTCAACACATTTTTGATGCACAGAACTACTATTGTCAGGAAAGGATTCTCTCTGAATTTCAATTTTATATCTCATACATTGACCGATATTTTCAATCTAGACCGGAGATACTGGGATCAACACACATATTCGGTATTTAGAGACTTGAACAATTTTGGTTGAATTTGAACAAATTTTTTTTAGCCTAAGGGCATTAATCGTACAAAAATTTGATTTGATCACTGTAAAGTGAAAATAAAAGCAGCCCATCTACAAACTCGTTATTTTTTGTACAAAGGAACCCGGATACCAAGTTTCAGCAAGATATTTCAATTTTTACTAAAGTTACAGCATGACCGGACGAACGGAGGGACAAACAGGCAATCACCTGGATCGTCATCCTGATCATTTATATACATACATGTATAAATAACCTTATATATAGTATATCTTTAACTACTATAATAATCTGTAGCAACAGGTTGCAAGAGTATAAAAATGTTGCGAAAGATTGAAACTTTCATTATTCGATGAAAACGTGAAATTCCATTCTAATTCCGCGTAATTTTTAAGAAAACTTGTCCATTACAATTTTACCGTGCGATTCTGTAACGTGAGACAGTATCAAGTCTCTAAATTTGAGATTTTGAGTTAGAGACAATTTTTGAGACTTGAGACGATTTTGCTATTCTGTAAGTGACAGTCTCAAAATCTATTACATTTCGTTATTCAGAGATGTTTTTACACTTGAATGATAATAAATATGTCGATAACAAATATTAACTTTTCTATAACATAGTCAAAAAACATAATTATCAACAAAAATAAAAATAAATGTTGACTTTGTTTCATAATATTTACGAAATTTATGTAAAATTTATTTATTTTTAACCTTTTCGTGTTTGAATTGCTTACAAAATGTAAAAAAACGACAATCGATTAATATCTATGATGATCTCTATTCAGTACATTGAAAATGGCAGCAAGAGTTCTTTTTAGTTTTGTGACCGGCTGACTACCAGGTCTCAATATTTTGAGACCAACGCTAGAGACTGTTTAGTGAATAGTAACTAGTATCAAATTGATACTTTGTCTCAAAATATCTCAAATAGAGACTAGAGACTGGTTACAGAATCCCGCTATTAGTGTTACTATTTTAATAAAACTAAAATATCACACATTTTGACCAACTTGAAAGATTTAAATACAGATGTAAAGGCAGAAATCTTTTAATATAGTATGTTGAGGGCAGAAAAACGTATTTGAAGCAATTTCATATATATATAACACTAACATTGTGACATATTCGGCATAAAATTGGTTAGAATAACAAAAATCATTTTAAGTTGTACATGACATTTGGGGGTAGTATTGCTCGTGTTTACCCATTTTTGCCAATACTACATACAATTAACATACCACTGACTAATAAAATGCTCTCAGGGTTTCATCAAGGTACCTCACACACAAACACTGATCATATGGAGTAAACTCACCCACGTTACAAAATCCTAGTATTAGATAATAGTGGGCTAGGTCAAGTTTTCACCCAATGTTATCCATTTTGGGCATTCGGTTATGAATTAAGCACGCTCTCTTATTTTCATTGAATTAACTCACATATTGACCGATATATGCGATATAAAATCACCCAGAAGTTCGACCACTTTTATATTAGGTATATGGGGCCTAAGGGAAGTATAGACCAGATTACACCCATTTTTGATACACAGACAAACTTCAGTTGTATATCTCACAGTTTGCCCGACATTTTTGTACAAAGTCAACTATTGGTCTGATGTCCATATATTTGGAACCTAGAGGCTTCAACCTTTAGGGCTCTCTGGGCTACACCAATTATTTCGAAATTCGTACCCAAAATGTGCCCCTTCAACAGTGATAAATTACAGTTCAATATCTTAATAACTAGTTATGGAACTTTATTTGTTTTAGTTTAATGACGTTTTTGGGCGGGGAAGTAGTCCGACTACGACTATCTTCAAACTCATCTCCATTCATTAAAGTACCTAAATTTTTACTCAAGGTACAGTTTGCGCAGGTATACGGACGGACAGACAGTGACTCAGAGTTCAACTCGTGTCGTCATCCTAATCGTTAATGTACATATATGTATGTAGATAATCCTATATCTATCTCGATTAGTGTTAGGTGATACAAATAATCTTCCGCAAAACCTTTCTCTTGAAAACTCGTAGTATTGAGTCATCAGATGTTGTCATTGTCCATCCTTTTGCACCATATAGCGGGATGGGAATAATGAGTGACTTATAGAGTTTTGTCTTTATTTATCGAGAGAGGATTTTACTCTTCAATTGCATACTCAGTCCGAAGTAGCACCTGTTGGCAAGAGTTATTTGACGTTGGATTTCGAGGCTGACGTTGTTCATAATTTCGTCAATTTTGCTCCAATCGACTTTAGATAGATTGGATTAATTTAAGAAAAAATGCAAAAAAAAATTAGAACTTTACTCCTTAAAATGAGGTAGAAAAGTGGTTACGCTTAAGAAACTTGAAATACTTGTAATTATGCCATAATTTGACATGAAATTTTCGCCGTGATAAAACATCAATTATAATGAAATTATGGATGTCCCTGTTTAAGCAAAATAACCTTAGTATATTGGCGGAGTTGTACTTGTATTACGTTAAACTAAACTTAGTAGAATAATAATCTTTGAACTGTTTTTTCTTTTGCCTGTGATAAAGGCTTAGATCCTCAAGAATCATTCCTTAAGTTGTTTATGTGGATAACCAAAACATCAATCGCCTTGTAAGAGCACTATCCGATCGCGGAACAACGAGCTAATTAAAGCTAGTTAGCATAGAAATCTTTATGTCGCAAAATTTTAAAACAACTTTGCGCTGGCAAATTGTAGAAAATCCGACCTTTCAAGAGCATAAAATTGAGTGGGCTTTCATTAACGTTAATAAAGTGCCGTTGCTTTAATTTATTAATTGTGTTCGCACAATTAGCATTCAATTCAGTTTATGTAATACTTTTTGCAAATTTTCAAAGTATTGTACAACATATTTATATTAGTACGTACTTAAATACATATAGATATATATGTAAATTGAGCATAAATCTATTATATAATAGAATGGGTAACTTCGGTTTTTGCTGGGAGCCACTTGACGAAAGAATTGCAAATTGTTTGTAAAATTGTAAAGAAGAATAAATGCAGCATAGCCGACAACGAAACTTAATAGGAGTATTCAGACCAGCCTTGTTAATTTGTTAGTCGTTATTCGGTAGTTTTTTACATGTATTTTGTTTTTGTAAAATTAACAGACTATCGTTCTACCGAGTAACGAACTATCCATCTGGCAAGCTTGATAATTGATTCGTTACTTGGTAATATCACATCAGCTGTTCTCCTGCTCGTCTGTACATCAATTGAAAGTACTTACCAGTAATAAATTTACCATACTACAGAGGTAGAACTGAAAGTATTTTCACAGTTAAGCCTTTTAACGAAGTATCAACTAACGAATTACCAAATTAACAGGCTTCGGTCTGAATACCCCTAATATGTTAAACATAGTAAATATGTAGAAAATTAGTTTAAGTAAAGATATAAAGTTAGTAGGAAATGATGAGACGTATGTATATGGTAAAACATCCCTTCACATTACGGTGTTCATTACTTCCTTAGTCGATTGTGTTTCGGCAAGCGCCGCCTGAAATTTCAGTTTTAGCTCTAAATATAAGGATCTAGCGTAAACAAGCGCTTTATTCTCAATTAAAACCGTACATAAATCATGTGTATATAGCATATATATAGAATGGGGTTTTTAGATATTTTGAATTCAAGAAGTAAACCTACAACTTTGGAAAATTTTTCTTTTAGTACAAAACTTTTCACTCTGCAAAAAAATTCCGAATGATTATTTCTTAAACATATTCCTTACATTCACTTAAATACTATAGGTAGTCAAAGTTACACATCAAATGACCTTAGCATTATTACAAGTAATTTACACATTCTGTGTTGCTCATACGACATTACTATAGACGAACATTATAAATTTGATGCATAACTTTTAAACCATTGTTTTTATGAAAAAAATTATTCGGATCTTTTTCGTGGAGCGGAAAATTTCGCATTACAACTATAATTTTTCCATCGTTGTAGATTAGAATAAAAAAATCCCGTATAAAATATATGGGAAAAGTAATTTGGCTTGTTTACATTGGATCCTTCTCTTTAGGACAAAGACGGAAACTTCAGGGAAGGCGTATTCAAAAAAAAAATAAAAAATTAATTTGGGAAATAACGAATACCCTAGTTCACATGAACATTAAAAATATTATAGTGCTACAATGTACTCGTATCTTCATATACATACATAAAGTCATATTTACACTTGTATGGTTTTTAAATTATTTACGTTTAATAATCTACATATAGAATTATTGTAGGAATTATTTGTAATCGTCCTTTTCGAATTAATGTAAAGTAAGAAACATTATTTTATTTACACTACTTTGTATATACATAAAAGGCCCCATACACAAATAAATACATTTACGAGTACACACATATTACATATGTGAATAGGTATAGTGCATAAAATTTATATAATATTTATACAAGGGGTTTTTGCCTGGTAGCGAGGCTGCGTTGCCTTATCTTGTTTATTTCTAATAAAATTCTAAACTTTAAAAATATATGTTGGCTCATGCAAATTAAAGTATTTCTCTACTTCATTTTTCAGTTTGTACAATTTGATAACAAAATGTTTTGCTTCACAGGAGCCTCAACCTCATTTTACTACATTTTAGGGTTAGGGTATGTAATGGGAAATACATATAAAGTGCCAAACCTGTTCGAACTGGATGTCAAAAAATGTAAACAATGAGAGACATGTTTCACTTAGTATTGTACATTTTGCTCAAACCTTTCAGAATTTACTCACCCTTATTAGTATGTTGCAGCCAGAGTTTGAAAAGCTACACTACTCCAGTAGCATTTCATTTTGCTATTGCTACCGCTCTCACTTTGACGGGAGCCATAGCAGTACATCTACATATATCGCTACAGCTATAGTTTTTTACCTAACAAAACTCTGATCAGAGCAGACCACATACTTTTACATTGTTCTGCTATGGCAATATCGCTACAGCTATAGTTTTTTTACCTAACAAAACTCCGAGTAGAGCAAAGTACATACTATGCTTTCACATTGTTCTGCTATGACTCTGTAACGGCTTCCCACAAAGTGAGAGCGGTAGCTATAGCATAGCAATAATTCTAGAAATTTTGCCACTACGGAGTAGGAAATGACAACCCTAGTTGCAGCTTAGCTAAATGTTAAATAACATTCTCTGACTAAATTTAACATTCTCTGTTGCAAGTTAGTCATGATTTTTTTTTTTTAATTTACGCTCGAAAGTCGGTTAAAATGAACATTTTCTGACTATATTTTTTTACAAACCATCCTTATTGGATTCTCTTCAAAGTGGTTCAGGCCAGTTTTTAATTTCAACGGTTTAGTTAGCTATAGCAAACAGACAAAAACCCAACTTATTTTTATATATAAGATTAGTCCATGTGTATTTGCAGACAAGTGCGTGCATACATACTCAAATTTATATATTTTCTGTACGAAATAGCCATCTATCAATACAGTTATGTGTATTATAGCATAAGTAGTAAATGGATGAACAATTGAATATAATATATACATACATATAGTATACATACCATATATGTGTATGGTATACATAGAATATTTACAAGCATATATTTACATATTGCAGTTGCAAGTACGGGTTTTGTTGTAAAACAATAATAACAAATAAACAAATGCATTATTTCCCTTGTTGTGAAATACTGCATTAGAAAAAATATATCGGTTGTGGTATTTGCTATATGTGACGATGAAGCATAAATTTTTCCTAAACAACTTAATAATAAATAACAGCTAAGCACCCAAATTCCAATTGGTATTGTTTTATAATTTAATATTGACCATTCCCAAAGTCAATTGCCAACAAAATCCCCATTTCCCTTTGTTCTTTTTGTTGCCTTTTGTAGGGAAATACTGCAAAAATTACTCTGTATGTTTGTACTCTCTATGAATATAATAATATATGTATATCTTGTTGTCACAAGAAAACCTAACGTGTAATTTTTTTTTGATTCGCATATTTTTGTTAAGTGGCCCTTTTATATTAAAAACTAAAAATTTATTAACAAGTGTTAAGGGGGTATTCTAGTCTAGAAATTTAAAGAATCGAAATTTAAGTATAACTATTTAAGAATATGTGTACAAGAGAATTTTTCAGAATTGAAATTATTTTTGGAAATATAGGCATCATTCTGACCCGGCATCCAAACTGGTTCGGCCGGAACGCGAAACTTTAAACGCGTTTTTCTCAAAACTGACTTTTTCGGAACGATACCCACGATTTCTCAGGTTTACTGGACGATTTACTTTAAATTTTTATAGAGTCTTCTTTATGACTTGTCTATGGTTGGAACGAGCCCCATCCCCAAATTTTGATTTTTATTATTAAAAAAAAAATCGAAATAGTCAGAAGGAGATCCAAAAAAACTTTTTTTCCAGGCAGTGCTATTTTGTGAAAATTTTTTTTCCCAAAGGTTAATAATCTTTTCTGCTTTTTGGTTTCAGATAACTAAGGGTGAAATCATGGGTATGGTCTCGTGAAAATTTTTAGAACCCCACTTCGTCAGCTCATAATTTTTGAAATTTTTGAAATTTTTTACTTTTTTTAGTTTTTATTTTTTTCTCTACTCTTCTAAAACTAACAAATAACTAATAAAAAAAATATGTAAAAATATTAATTCCTTTTTACGACACTTTAAAAATACCTGGAATTCATGCTTCTAGCTAGAATACCCCCTTAAATGAACGTATAATTGTGGTTACAAACAGTCAATATTGTGCGTAATAAGCCGTCTTAACTTAATCATCCTCGAATTCCTGTTAGGACAATTTATCAAGAAAGTTTCTTTTAGTCAGAAGCCTATACAAGAAAATATTCTTGATTATCTTATACCTCTTTAAATAAATTGCGGTTTTACCCCAAAACTTACAAAATTATTGCTCTAGTTTTCTTGATTTACAAAGAATCCGGAAATTTTTAAGACGTTTTTGTTGTGGCTTGCTTTCGATTTTCTTCTGAACATAGTGTAGAATGACGCGTCTATTTCATCGTAGACTGCTGCTAGTAAATTATTGGTTATTATGTCATGCTACGGGATGTTAAAAACAAGTTCACACGGACTGAAACTTGTAGCAGCATTACGGGATTTATGAACCATTGAGATCTTTTGATTTGAGATCCAGTTTGTTGTTGTTCTGAAGCTAATATGCTTTGCTTTGCGCGTACTTATTGACCATTAGCGCTTGGTTTTCGTACGCCGACTTTCGTTAAAATATTTAATTTCGTGTTAAATATTAATATTATTTAAGTGTAATAACGCTCCCTATCTGTTATTATTTGTGACGCAGACCAAGAGAGGATGTGAATCCATTAAGCGCTTTGAGAACTGCGCTTTATGTATCGTGCTCGGCTTTAATTATTATAAATTTACTGAATGCGTCGGATATAACTAATGCGTAACAAATTCCGAGCTTTCTTTGTGAAAAGGATCCATATGGCCCAGATGAATGCGATGAAATGGAACTGACTTGATCAAATTCAAATCCTTAAAAAATTTGTGAACACCGGTAATCTCAGTAATGCCAGTCATGCATCCAGACAACGCACAAGACGTTCTATGAAAATATCGAAGCTGTACGAGAAAGTATTGAGGAGACTCCATCGACATCGAGTTATCGCCGCTCTCAGGAATTAGACATCTCTCGCACCACTCTCCGACGCATAATTCATAAAGATTTGAAGATGTTTCCATATAAAATTCAAATGGCACAAAAACTAAACCCACTGATTTTTTTTTTTTTTTTTTTTTTTTTTTTTTTTTTTTTTTTTTTTTTTTTTTTTTTTTTTTTTTTTTTTTTTTTTTTTTTTTTTTTTTTTTTTTTTTTTTTTTTTTTTTTTTTTTTTTTTTTTTTTTTTTTTTTTTTTTTTTTTTTTTTTTTTTTTTTTTTTTTTTTTTTTTTTTTTTTTTTTTTTTTTTTTTTTTTTTTTTTTTTTTTTTTTTTTTTTTTTTTTTTTTTTTTTTTTTTTTTTTTTTTTTTTTTTTTTTTTTTTTTTTTTTTTTTTTTTTTTTTTTTTTTTTTTTTTTTTTTTTTTTTTTTTTTTTTTTTTTTTTTTTTTTTTTTTTTTTTTTTTTTTTTTTTTTTTTTTTTTTTTTTTTTTTTTTTTTTTTTTTTTTTTTTTTTTTTTTTTTTTTTTTTTTTTTTTTTTTTTTTTTTTTTTTTTTTTTTTTTTTTTTTTTTTTTTTTTTTTTTTTTTTTTTTTTTTTTTTTTTTTTTTTTTTTTTTTTTTTTTTTTTTTTTTTTTTTTTTTTTTTTTTTTTTTTTTTTTTTTTTTTTTTTTTTTTTTTTTTTTTTTTTTTTTTTTTTTTTTTTTTTTTTTTTTTTTTTTTTTTTTTTTTTTTTTTTTTTTTTTTTTTTTTTTTTTTTTTTTTTTTTTTTTTTTTTTTTTTTTTTTTTTTTTTTTTTTTTTTTTTTTTTTTTTTTTTTTTTTTTTTTTTTTTTTTTTTTTTTTTTTTTTTTTTTTTTTTTTTTTTTTTTTTTTTTTTTTTTTTTTTTTTTTTTTTTTTTTTTTTTTTTTTTTTTTTTTTTTTTTTTTTTTTTTTTTTTTTTTTTTTTTTTTTTTTTTTTTTTTTTTTTTTTTTTTTTTTTTTTTTTTTTTTTTTTTTTTTTTGGGGGGGGGGGGGGGGGGGGGGGGGGGGGGGGGGGGGGGGGGGGGGGGGGGGGGGGGGGGGGGGGGGGGGGGGGGGGGGGGGGGGGGGGGGGGGGGGGGGGGGGGGGGGGGGGGGGGGGGGGGGGGGGGGGGGGGGGGGGGGGGGGGGGGGGGGGGGGGGGGGGGGGGGGGGGGGGGGGGGGGGGGGGGGGGGGGGGGGGGGGGGGGGGGGGGGGGGGGGGGGGGGGGGGGGGGGGGGGGGGGGGGGGGGGGGGGGGGGGGGGGGGGGGGGGGGGGGGGGGGGGGGGGGGGGGGGGGGGGGGGGGGGGGGGGGGGGGGGGGGGGGGGGGGGGGGGGGGGGGGGGGGGGGGGGGGGGGGGGGGGGGGGGGGGGGGGGGGGGGGGGGGGGGGGGGGGGGGGGGGGGGGGGGGGGGGGGGGAAACAACAAGCCTCGGATGAGTGACCCTCCTTTTAATGACTAAGGACTATGATTTGAGGGCATATACCTAAAATGTCCGCTCCCTTGTTGTGAAATACTGCATTAGAAAAAATATATCGGTTGTGGTATTTGCTATATGTGACGATGAAGCATAAATTTTTCCTAAACAACTTAATAATAAATAACAGCTAAGCACCCAAATTCCAATTGGTATTGTCTTATAATTTAATATTGACCATTCCCAAAGTCAATTGCCAACAAAATCCCCATTCCCCTTTGTTCTTTTTGTTGCCTTTTGTAGGGAAATACTGCAAAAATTACTCTGTATGTTTGTACTCTCTATGAATATAATAATATATGTATATCTTGTTGTCACAAGAAAACCTAACGTGTAATTTTTTTTTGATTCGCATATTTTTGTTAAGTGGCCCTTTTATATTAAAAACTAAAAATTTATTAACAAGTGTTAAGGGGGTATTCTAGTCTAGAAATTTAAAGAATCGAAATTTAAGTATTTAAATATTTAAGAATATGTGTACAAGAGAATTTTTCAGAATTGAAATTATTTTTGGAAATATAGGCATCATTCTGACCCGGCATCCAAACTGGTTCGGCCGGAACGCGAAACTTTAAACGCGTTTTTCTCAAAACTGACTTTTTCGGAACGATACCCACGATTTCTCAGGTTCTACTGGACCGATTTACTTTAAATTTTTATAGAGTCTTCTTTATAGACTTGTCTATGGTTGGAACGAGCCCCATCCCCAAATTTTGATTTTTATTATTAAAAAAAAAATCGAAATAGTCAGAAATGGAGATCCAAAAAAACTTTTTTTCTAGGCAGTCGCTATTTTGTGAAAATTTTTTTTCCCAAAGGTTAATAATCTTTTCTGCTTTTTGGTTTCAGATAACTAGGAGGGTGAAATCATGGGTATGGTCTCGTGAAAATTTTTAGAACCCCCACTTCGTCAGCTCATAATTTTTGAAATTTTTGAAATTTTTTACTTTTTTTAGTTTTTATTTTTTTCTCTACTCTTCTAAAACTAACAAATAACTAATAAAAAAAATGGATGGTAAAAATATTAATTGCCTTTTTACGACACTTTAAAAATTACCTGGAATTCATGCTTCTAGACTAGAATACCCCCTTAAATGAACGTATAATTGTGGTTACAAACAGTCAATATTGTGCGTAATAAAGGCCGTCTTAACTTAAATCATCCTCGAATTCCTGTTAGGACAATTTCATCAAGAAAGTTTCTTTTAGTCAGAAGCCTATACAAGAAAAATATTCTTGATTATCTTATACCTCTTTAAATAAATTGCGGTTGTTACCCCAAAACTTACAAAATTATTGCTCTAGTTTTCTTGATTTACAAAGAATCCGGAAATTTTTAAGACGTTTTTGTTGTGGCTTGCTTTTGATTTTCTTCTGAACATAGTGTAGAATGGACGTCGTCTATTTCATCGTAGACTGCTGCTAGTAAATTATTGGTTATTATGTCATGCTACGGGATGTTAAAAACAAGTTCACACGGACTGAAACTTGTAGCAGCATTACGGGATTTATGAACCATTGGAGATCTTTTGATTTGAGATCCCAGTTTTGTTGTTGTTCTGAAGCTAATATGCTTTGCTTTGCGCGTACTTATTGACCATTAGCGCTTGGTTTTCGTACGCCGACTTTCGTTAAAATATTTAATTTCGTGTTAAATATTAATATTATTTAAGTGTAATAACGCTCCCCTATCTGTTATTATTTGTGACGCAGACCAAGAGAGGATGTGAATCCATTAAGCGCTTTGAGAACGTGGCTGCTTTATGTATCGTGCTCGGCTTTAATTATTATAAATTTACTGAATGCGTCGGATATAACTAATGCGTAACAAATTCCGAGCTTTCTTTGTGTAAAAGGATCCATATGGCCCAGATGAATGCGATGAAATGGAACTGACTTGATCAAATTCAAATCCTTAAAAAATTTGTGAACACCGGTAATCTCAGTAATGCCAGTCATGCATCCAGACAACGCACAAGACGTTCTGATGAAAATATCGAAGCTGTACGAGAAAGTATTGAGGAGACTCCATCGACATCGAGTTATCGCCGCTCTCAGGAATTAGACATCTCTCGCACCACTCTCCGACGCATAATTCATAAAGATTTGAAGATGTTTCCATATAAAATTCAAATGGCACAAAAACTAAACCCAGCTGATTATCCGCGACGCCTTAATTTTGGCAAAAAAACAAATGGGTCAACTTTAAATGGCCTACCCTGTACTTTCGGCTTTGTCGCAACGTTGTGTCTGTGGACTTTACCCTATTTTCTCATTATTCGAAATTAAAACGTTTGTCTGATACGTTGAGTAGTGATATCTAGCCCGGTATGCTCTATCTGGTCGCGGCGTGATTATACAATGAACCACAAATTATGACTCATTAGATTCTTTATGGAATAAGCGATGATTATGTAGCTTGAATCCAGACTTTTAGGTTTTGTCACATAAAAGTTTGTGAGGAGCTAGCCGCTAGGTACTTTAAGAATGAAACTTGTTGAAACAACTTCGATTGCAGATTGGTAAAGCACTTGACTTAAAACGCCGGCGTGCTTTAGACGACTACCTTGACGACGTACACATACAAAATTGTACTCAAGATGTTTTAGAAAACGCGGAGCATTCGACTAAAATTTTTAGTGTTTTCCCAATAATTAGAAGGAGAAACTTTCTATGTATGATGTTTTCCGAAAAATTAAAATTTATTGTTGCAGAGTAAATCTAGCTTCATTAAGAAATTGGAAAAAAACTTTCTATTAGTAACATAAGAACCTACTTCTAATAACAGCGTGCAGTCTTAGAATAAGCCATGTGCACTAACATTTATGCGCTATCTTTTACGTGATTTTGTTCGTTAATCTGCATTCACTAAATCAAAAGACTTACGGTTGAACAAAGTAACCATCACATGTCACGAATTCGGTAGATTGTATTCTTCAATTCATTGGCCTATTCCAAATGATATGTGTAAAAACATTTGTTTTATCCGCTCTTTTAAAGTCCACGGTATTTGCACAAGGTGTTTTCGAACTGCTTGCTTTCTCGAAGCACTTTTGTCAGTCTGATTGGGGTATCTCCAAAACATGCGTTCTGAATGCATCAACGGTCTCTTCAGGCGTCGTAAAACGTTGACTTTGGATCGACCGATCAAACGCCACGAGCTGTTTTTTTTTGAGATATCAACAAATTGTGTAGGATCCAATGTGAAACAATTTTTACAGTCAAATGTTCATGGAATATTAACAGTATGCTATGCCACTAATGCACAGTTTCCGACTGAACTCATAATACCATCGACAAACCAAAGATAAAGAGATCCCCAACTCTCATGTCATAGTGAGAGAGCAATTTCAAAACGTCACGTCCTGAACTCTATCAACAAATTATGAAAATTTAGGAGATTTTAACGTTTAGCAATTGGAAACGAAGGACGGCCAGATTGAAATCCTACCAAAAAAATATGTCAACGGAGGGATTTGTTGCCGCCGTTAATGACCACTAAAAAATGTAAAACAATGAAAATTAATGACAAACCTAAATGTTTTTGACGGAAGATTTTGTATTGTGAGATAATATAGTATTGATTTTGAAGGAAAAATTATTAAAAACATTTATAAATTGCGTGCTTAAATGCCATCATAAAGTATAGAAAGTCAAAGAGTCAGTTGTTTTATTATATCATAAAAAAATATTTGAATAGTCTCTCGATATAAGTATTAAAAAAGATTTAAATAGTTTCTCCATATATTAAACAACTACTACATTGTAATTTTGAAACCGTAATATATACATATAACTCAAGCAGCTCACGACTTCCGGTCTTTGACCAAGTATCC
>CM050326.1:84993406-85043406 GCA_027475135.1 Bactrocera correcta
GGAATTAGAGAAACTACTATCAGAGCGGCTAACCCCTGGAAACATCGTACCACACATGCTACGTTCCCAGCAGGTGTGGAACTTTGTTAGAGAATGGAGCGCGGCAGCCCTAATTGAACTTAGACGGAAGGAATGGCAAAGAAAGAGCGATAGGCAGATGACCCACATGGAGTTGGTAAATTTATAGATTGATAGCCAAACGGCTAAAGCTTATCCTTGTGAAGAAATGCCTAGCGGCGGTCCCGCAAGGAAGATAAACAGCTAGAGGAGACGGAGTTAGGGTTTAGTACGTAGGCGTCCTACTCCGCAGGTTCCGCACTTGGTAACAATGGCGGCCCATGCGCGTGTAGGATGAATCATGCATGCCGTCTGAAATAGGACGGTATCTTTCGAAAATTCCCTCTCCGGTAACAAAAAAAAAAAAAACAAAAAACTAGGCTCAAGCGACTCTGCTTATAATTTATAGATCGGTATACATACATACATATGTATATTTGTTATGAAAACACATATGTAAGTGTGTCTTTTGAATTTGACCTATGCTTTTGTATTCCATAAAATCTTTCGAATTATTACTACCTAAATATACATTTTATATGGGTTTGACAGGTCATATGTGTATTTATAAACAAAAATAAGTACATATATGTATGTATATTTGCTTTTATTATTAAAGGTTTCGATATCATGTTAAAAGACCAAGCGGTCGCACATGTGCTCATATATAATTTTGTGTGCATGTAAACAAATACGATAGACCATAGAGATAATATTTGCAAATTTGTCTAGATGCAGTACATAGGTATGTAAATATGTACACTCAATGCTTCATGCGAAATCTCCGTTGACACTGACAACCAATGGTGAAGCTCGCGTTTTTTGCTTTCATGTCGAGTCAATCTGTCGACAAAGCATTGTGTTGTTGGTAGAAAATCCGAGCTGTGCCGAAACAATAAGCAAACGATCGTCTATTTTTACCGCTTCCCTTGACGCGCTAACAGCTTCGCCACAAACTTAAATATGTATGAATATATACGTATACATTATATATATACATTTCTTGACTTGAAAATCGACAAATAAACTATGTTGTCACTTTTTCCATCTCATACAAATATCAGAAATTGTTCAAATTATGATTTTTAGCTTTTGCCACCGTCGTGAAAAGACGCTTGTAGGCAAAGGCATGCTCGGGAAGATGTAATGGTGTTTGTTTTTATGAATAAAGCAAGTTAACCTGTTGAAAGTGCGCTTGCGTTCATGAATGAAAATGTTGTTGTTGTTGTATTTTTCTACAAATTTGGGCATCGACTATTTGGCTGCCATATTGGCTTGTGACGCTGCTTATGCTTCTATTTCAAACGATTGTTGTTTTTGTAAAGCAATATTTGTAATTTTTGCGGGTGACATTTCTACATGTGAACGCAAGTATGTACATATGTTGTGTATAGATTATTTGTGTGGGAATGTCATACGCACATATTTACATGTGTACGCATATGAATATGCATGATGCTGATGCGGGTGACATTTCTAATTTTTTTTTTTGTGTCGGAGGGGGAATCTTCCAAAAGATACTGCCTTAGACAGACAGCATGCACGATTCATATTGCCCGCTAAAGATACACCTCTTTCGGGATCACGCCAAATTAGTATTATCTAACTTTACTGGACTTGCGTGGCAATACGTAGGCACTAAACCCTTAACTCCGGCTGCGTTAGCTTGTATTTGGCCCTGCGGGACCACCGTTAGGTATTACTTCGCAGGACCAGCTGGGCAAGAATGCTTCTTCAGAAACTCTTTTCGTGGTTATTCAGCTGGTCTCAAGCTTCTTCGCTGTCGTTCTCTTATCCTGAATTCATGGATCGCTATTGCGGCCCACTCTTTCATTTTCGCCCATACCAACTTTGATTCCAGCATGTGGCTTATAATGTTGTCAGGCGTCATCCTTTGTTTATTATTCCTTCGATGGTAGTTCTCTCCATTACGTATCTCGAACACAAGAAGAAGATATGCTCGGCATTTTCGTTGGCACTGCTGCAGAATGAACATTTTGTGTCATCGTCGTGGCCGAATCTGTACAGGTATTCCCTGAAACATCTATGGATTGCCAGGAATTGCGTCAGATAAAAGTCTGTCTCCCCATGTTGTCTCTCAATCAAAGCTGTTACGTTTTTAATGAGTCTGTGCGTCCATCTTCCTTTTTCTGTCGCGTTCCATTGTCTTTGCCACTCTTCGAGGCTAACCTGTCTCTCCTTTATTCGCTCGTCAGCTTTAGATTTTAGATATGCTCGTTGACCGTTCTGAATGTAGAGGCCACTCTATAGCGCAAGGCCTTTGCCTTATTGGCATTTATTTTTTGTCACAGTACTTTTCCCCATAAAAGGGCCGCATACATCAGTGTTGACTGAGTTACTTTAGCTAGTAGGGCTCTCCTACTTTGACTAGAGCCACCAGTGTTAGCCATTATTCTTGACAGGGCCGCTGTAACAGCAGCTGCCTTGCTACAGGCTTTTTCAATATGCGCTTGGAAGTTCAATCTCGTGTCAATTATAACGCCAAGGTATCTCAGGGAGTTTTGCGTTGTAATGTTGTATCCATCGATATTTAAGGTGACAGTTTCTAATTTTTTCCTGCTCGTGATAAGCACCGCTTCCGTCTTTTCTCCAGCCAACTGCAACTTAGTTTCCGTGAGCCAGTCCTTAATTTTTGCATAATTTTGTCGCATTACAGAAGCTTTTGAATTTGAGAGAGCTCTTTCGCAACTATCGTCACAGCAATATCGTCCACATAGCCAATTATTTGTGCCTCTTTTGGCAGCGGTAGGCGTAGCAGCCCGTCGTATAGCATATTCCAAAGTAACGGACCCAATACGGAGCCCTGCGGTACTCCACCTGTCACCACGAAACTTTTTGGGCCGGCATCGGTGTCGTACAGCAGCAGTCTATAAGACAGATAGCTACTGATTATCCTTAGTAGATATCCCGGAGTGTTTCTTGCCTCTAAAGCCCTAATTATATGTGGCCAGGGTGCAGAATTAAAGGCATTTTTGACGTCAAGTGTGACAACTGCGCAATATTTTTTATTGCCATACATCCACCTGGTTCCCTCTATGGCCTTGGCCGCGATGTGGATCGATGTCTTCGGAAACCAAATTGGTTTTCAGACAAGCCAGGCAGCTCTCCTTCTAGGTGATGTTACAGACGTTTACAGATTAACTTCTCCAATATTTTGGCCGCCTCAAATCATTAGTTTAACATTTTTAAGTTAATAAATCTTCTTTATCTTACTGAAGTTTACATAAAGTCATAACGGCATAACGGCAGTATATTTGGATGAATTCCGTAATCATATATTTAGTTATAAAGTCGATTTTCTTGTATATATACATTTAGCAATCGATATCGATATGCTCTAAATCATAAGTTTAACATATTTCAGTTAATAAACCTTCTTTAACGCACTGAAGTCTACATAAAGCCTTAACGGTAGAACGGCAGTGCATTTAGAAGAATTCCGTAATCTTATATTTAGGTATAAAATTGATTTTCTTGTATTTACATATTTAGCAATCGATATCGAAATGCTTCAAACAACTGGTTTAACATATTAAAGTTAATTAGCCTACTTTATCTTGCTGAAGTTTACATAAAGCCTTAACGGTATAACTGCAGTGCATTTAGAAGATTGCCGTAATCTTATATTTAAGTATAAATTCGATTTTCTTGTATATACATATTTAGCTATCGATATCGAAATGCTTCAAATCTTTAGTTTAACATATTTATGTTAATAAAGCTTCTTTAACGAATTGAAGTTTACATAAAGCCATGGCGGCATGACGGCAGTGCATGTAGAAGAATTCCGTAATCTTATATTTAGGTATAAAGTCGATTTTCTTGAATTTACACATTTGGCAATCGATATCGAAATGCTTCAAATAATTAGTTTAACATATTTAAGTTAATTAACCCTCTTTATCTTACTGAAGTCTACAAAAGCCTTAACGGCATAACGACAGTGCGTTTAGAAGAATTCCGTAATCTTATATTTAGTAGTCGATATCGAAATGCTTCAAATCATTAGTTTAACATATTTGAGTTAATAAAGCTTCTTTAACGCACTGAAGCTAACATAAAGCCAGGGCGGCACAACGGCAGTGCATTTAGAAGAATTCCGTAATCTTATATTTAGGTATAAAGTCGATTTTCTTTATTATACACATTTAGCAATAGACAAAGTGGTCTATACGCTCTCGGTTAGCCCGCCGGTTTGTTTGGTTTCTGGAGGAGAACCAGGCGCTGCTTCTTCCATACTCTAGGGAAAACACCTTCGTTTAGACACCTAGAAAAAAAGTTCGCGAAGGCCTTCTTGCTGTGTTTAACAGCAATCTTAAGCGCCTTGTTTGGGATGCCATCAAGTCCTGGTGCCTTTGTATTGCCGAATCTTTCCACCACTTCTTCAATTCTTCTGCTCGTATGCTGCTCTTGCGATGGGAAAAGCGTTTTCACCACTTTCTCTAGCAACGTAGCACATGTTGGTGCCTGGTTTTTACCGCCCTTAACCTTTGCCATTACTATTTTATAGGCGTGTCCCCACGGATTTTCATCTACCTTCTTCGGGGTGTGTTTTGCCTTTTTTTACGCGTCGCAGGCTTTACTTATGTGACTTACCAGCATTTCAGCTTGTCGGTCTAAGTCGGTTGAGCTACCCATTTTTTCATCCAGCATGAGGTCGAAGATGTTCTCATCTAGCGTTTCCACCTTCCATCCTTTTTTCCGTGGCTTTCTAAGACTGCCTTGGTTTCGCGGCTTCTTGCCGATTTCGAGCACAATGGCAAGATGATCGCTATGTGTGTAGAAGTCGCACACTTTCCAATGTGCAGATCGAGCCAGTGAGTTGCTGGCGAATGTATATAAACGATTCGCGGCCATTCTTCTCGAAGGTATTTCTGCCTCCCGTGTTAAGCAGCACAGTATCTAGTAAGGCGAACGTTTTAAGCAAAGCATTACCCCGCCGGTTTGTCTTGCTACTACCCCATTCGATTGCCCACACGTTAAAGTCGCCTGCTTTCACATTTGGTGTAGTAGTAAGGGCGTCCTGAACTAATTTATCAAGAATCTGTTCACAAACACCTTGTAGCACACTCGGAGGGAGGTAGCAACTGTAAAAATAGGTTCCGCCTATTTTTGCTCGCGTATAATATGATTTCCCCAAGAGCGGCTTGTCTTGGAATGCGTTTTCCCCACAGGCCCATATGGCAGCTTTGCTTTCTTTATCGGAAATCTAGGTACCAGCACTTATGTTTTTATACTGCTCACAGACTATCGCCACATCTATCTTCTTCTCGTAGATTGTGTGTTTCAGTAACGCTTGGGTCGCTTCGCAATGATTTAAGTTGATTTGTACAACTCTCATTTCGCCTGTTTACATGCCGCTTGGTAGAGGGGACATTTCCAACTTCCCATTCGGTGATCCGTATCCTTTTTTCCGCTTGATTTGCATGACGCACAAAACGGTTTTTTGACGCATTCTTTTGCGAAGTGAACCGTTTCATCACATTTTGCACAACACTTGCTTCTGTCGTTCTTGCTGGTACATACCCTCGCCAGATGCCCATATTCCAGGCATCTGAAACACTTACTAAGGTTCGGCTTCTCCCTTATTCTGCATATTACCCATCCTATTTTGATTTTGTGCATCAATTAATTTCCTTGCATCCGATGCTGGAATACTGATCACCGTCGTCTGCGTACCCGCGTATGACTGCCTCATACTTTTAATTGAACTTTCTTTGAAGGAGCTTAGCCCATCAAATTGTATCTGGATTGCATTCACGATGTCTTCTTTTGTTGTTACCTCATCTAGGTCACGGATCTCTACAGATACTTCATGGGTTAAGGCTCTTATTTGTGCCTGGTCACCTAACACCTTACATACCTGCCTTTCGTATGTGCCCGTGTTTGTTATTTGCGCCTTTTTCATTTCCAGGAGTATCTCGCCTTTTGCCGTCCTTCTAATGCGCGACACGTCCTCCCCAAGTTCTTTGAGGGCGTCCTCCTTCTTAACAGCCCTGAGTATGTCGCTGTACGTCATGCTTCCAGAGCGTGAAATTATAATTGTTTCCGGTCTCGGACGTGGGACATAAACGGCCTTATTCTTCGTGTTTGGCGTTTTGCGCTTCACTTGAATACAGTCGTTTACTTTTTCATCCTCTTTCCTTCCTTTTGTAGGAATATCGTCTTCATTCCTTTTGTTAGCAGTGGGCCTCTTTTGCATTTCTTCTTGTATTGATTTTTTCCTTAGCGGAGTCTTGCGCGCTAGTTGCTCATCCTCGCGGGGCCTTTTCAGTGTTGAATCCACTCCTGCGTGTCTTAAAAGGACATTTCGTTTGGCTGCTTTGATGTTGTTGTCAATTCTCTTTGGGCGCGTTCGTGGAGCTTCGTCACAGAAGTTAGCAGATCACGTATCTGATTGATGATCTATCGTTGAGGCGGCTTCATTGCCTCAGTCAGCCCATTGATCATATCTCCCAGCTCAGATATAATATCTCCTTTTGGTTGCGTAAGTTCCTCTCGCGGCGTGCTGTCTTGCAGCGCTGGTGGTGACGATCTCGCTCTTTCAGGTCTTTCCACCGTGAGCCCCTGTTTCGGTGATCGCATCAATCTTGGTGCGCGTCTAAAGGGGTCAGCTTCGACGCAAGGACCACTAAAGGTCGGCGTTCTCCTGGACGATTCTGCGATTCTATTGCCAAGGCTTTGCGTGCCGTTGCTCGACAGGCAGTCATGTAAACTGCTACTATTACTTTGGGTTTATTTTCTAAGATAATTCTTTATATGTTAAGTTCTTACAGCGCATCGTGTGTAGGGGGGCGGGCCGAAATAAACAGGAACGGGTGTACCCTCGGAGACCATGCTCCTATCCCAGTTCCCTGAGGCCTGTCCTTCTTTTCTCCAGTCCCGAAAAACACGGACGGACCGGCGCTTGCCCGGGGCAACGCAGGCTACTACTCCTGCGCCGAATGCACACTCCCTGACCAGGGACGGAAGTGGCTGTTTACTGATACACCACGCGGCTAACACCTCGGCAGAGCAAGCTCACATCACCCTTTACATCCCACCAGCGGAGACATCGCTGTCACTATATCCAGGGACTCCCAGTGCGCCGCGCTGTGTACCGGTCAAGTTGTAATATCAGCCGCACCTAACATGGTGAACAGACGCTGACCAGGAAGCCGCCCATTATGAGTCCATCACTGAATTTTTTTATTACACAACATGCCCTTGCATGTTGTGGGGGACACATACTTCAAAGGGCCGGTGTCGGTTCGCCCACTGTCGTAGGAGTTTCCACGGTCTTTCTGGCTTTTATACCGCAACCTCCACTCCCGCCGCTTCTCGTCGGGGATCGCTTATCCGTTTCAACTTATTTTGCAACTAACCTGCTACTACAGGCCGTCCGGCTATCCGCGACCTGCCGACCCCCCCGGTCGCTTAAAGCTCAGCGACGGTGACTATTCCCACTGGGAATTTAAAGTCCCACCGGGAATTCTACATGTGAACGCAAGTATGTATGTTGTGTATAGATTATTTGTGTGGGAATGTCATACGCACATATTTTTATGTGTACGCATATAAGTATGTATGCTGTGTATGCGTTATTTGTGTGCCAATGTCATACGCACATATTTATATACGTACATATGAGCAGCGCGCACATGTTATATTATTGATAAGTGATAATATGATTTGAGTTCGCGAAAACGAACATAAACACAGATTGTCATGATACATGTGCATATAAGTTTTGAATGATAAAATGTCCGATTAATGTACATTTATCACTATTGTAATCTACTTCATTTTTTTAATAATATTATGATAGTTTGTTTTATACATACATACATATGTATGTTATGAATTATACATATAAGTATGATTTTATATATTCAAAAAATAATTATAAAATCGGCTTTATTTTCACATTAACAAATGTATTCAATTGCACATGTATTCATTAGTAAGCACAAAAAGAATTCATACGAATACACATGTTTGCATATAAACGTATAAAAATATAAGCAAAAGAGCTAAAATACGTCTGTTAGAGCAATATAAAGTTTTGAGCATAATTTTTATTTCACGCTCAGCTCTGTTCAAGCGAAAATGTTAAAATTTCTCCTGCCGAGCAGGCAGTGGTGAAACTGGACCATGTCGACCGAGTTAGCCAAAACTATTTTTACGATCTCCACGACGTGAACCTTCTCTATGATACACGTTCTCTGGACAAAACGCAAGTTTCGGCCATTGGTTGACCGTGACAACGGAGATGCGAAAGAAGCGTGCGACAGAGAACGTATATTTAAAGAGAAGCTGCAACAACGGACAAGCGTGTAAACTGTCAAAGGCTAACAAACTGCGATGAGTGCGTTTCCCCACAGCTAGCTAAGAAGGAGGAATTTTTAACAGTGGCGCGTGAACAGAGCTGAGCATTAATTGAAAATTATGCTCAGAAACATACATTGTTATTACAGACGTATGTATGTTGGCCTCTTGCTTATATTTTTATATGCTAACATGCCATCATATTAATTGATATTGTTATCATTTTGCGAATTTTTATGAATACATGCAAAACTGATAACATTCTAATTAATTTATGCTATTTTCAAAATACATATATATTCGTAGTTATTATGTGAATAACAGTTAATTTTTAAATATTTCTTATATTTGGTAATATAATGTAATTTCATATGTACATATATGTATATTAGGGTGTGCCATTTTGAGGCAACCTTTTGTTTCAACTGAAAAACAGGCTCAAAACTTTCGAAATGTGTAAAATAAAAGTCACTCAAAAGATGAGCTCTTAATATTAATATTAAGAGGTGCCTCTTTCAAATTTTCTGTTTTCCATATAAATAACATGGAAAAAAAATCATTTTTTTTGTGGTGGTTATTGTGCGGAGGTTTTATATGTGCACGCGGTGGCTGCCAGTAGGGATAGAAAACTCTATTCCGATTCTACTCCAGAATCGAGTTTTCTCGCAAAATAATCGATTTTTCGAATGTCAAGAACCGATTCTTAATCGTCTTCGACTACTGAAGATCGATTTTGAAAAATCAATTATTTAACGAGAAAAATCGATTCTCGTGTAGAATCGGAATCGAGTTTACCATCCCTGCTGGCAGCCATCGCGTGCACATATAAAACCTCCGCACAATAACCACCACAAAGAAAAATGATTTTTTTCCATGTTATTTATATGGAAAACAGAAAATTTAAAAGAGGCACCTCTTAATATTAATATTAAGAGCTCATCTTTTGAGTCACTTTTTTTTACACATTTCGAAAGTTTTGAGCCTGTTTTTCAGTTGAAAAAAACAAGGTTGCCTCAAAATGGCACACCCTAATGTATATGTTTGTATATATGCGATATATGTATATGAGATCCTAAAACTTATTATATTACAATAATATTGTATGTTAATTACATTTCTTCATTTATTAGCACATAATTACATACATATGTACATAAGCCCAATTCAAATTCAAATCGTGATATTATTATTTATCAGTAAAACGTGTGCGCGCACTGCTGTATGTGTTCATATGTACATGCATATATGTACGACATAGCCGAAAAAATAATGTATACACAACCCAACATACAAATATACGTACACATGTAAATATGCGTGTATGACATTCCCACACAAATAATGCATACACAACATACATTCTTATATGCGTTCACATGTAGATATGTCACCCGCAAAAATTACGAATATTGTTCAAAAAAAACAACAATGGTTTCTAATAGCATCAGCAGCGCCATAAGTCAATATGGAAGCCAAATAGTCGATGCCGAAATTTGTAGAAAAACACATAACAACAATATTTTTATTTATGAACGCAAGCTCACTTTCAACAGATAAACTTGCTTCATTCATAAAAACAAATACCATTACATCTTTCCGAGCATGCCTCTGCCTACAAGCGTCTTTTCGCGATGGCAAAACCTAAAAATCATAAATTGAACAATTTCTGACATTTGTATGAGAAGGAAAAACGACAACCCCGCAAATATAAGTATAGACTAAAATTGACAACATAGTTTATTTGTCGATTTTCAAGTCAAGAAATGTGTCAAAGAAAATATTCAATATTCCTCTGATTTATGTGTACAGTGAATCCCGGTTAAGCAGAACTCCGTTTAAATGAAAATCATTCCTCTTAACTGCCTATGTCTTGCTGCATCCCACAGTTGGTTTTTTGAAATACATTCAAACTACTAATTTAAGTACAACTTGGTTAAGTATCCCTAGTTGCTTTAGTACCATATTATATTTTTATTTTTTACCACAAAAATCTGTATATTTGATTGTGGCACATAACCGGGATTGACTGTACTTCTCAAGGAATGTAAAAAATATTTTTACGCGGCTTGCAAAAATCTGCGTCGATATGTATGCAAGCTTACACACAAACATGCATATCTACTCTGGTTTGTTGGCGAAGCTGGTACAGCGGCAAAAGAAGCAGTGGCAATTGGCGATCGTTCGTTTGTGTTTTCGGCACAGCTCAGATTTTCTACCAACAACACAATGTTGTAAGGTGTTAGTCTTTCGACACATTGACATGAAAGCAAAAAATATGAGTTTCGCCATTGGTTGTCCGCGTCAACGGAAATTTCGCATGAAGCATTGAATGCACATATTTACATACATTTGTTGCATGTAGACAAATTTACAAACATTATGCGTATGGTTCTTTTATACTTGTTTACATGCAAACATAATTATATATGGGCAAATGTGCGACCGCTTGGTCTTTTAACATGATATCGAAAAGTTTATTGACCAAAGCAAATATTTATTTAAGTATACAAATATACATACGTACCAAACCTATATAAAATGCATATTTAGGTAGTAACACAAATTTTATTGAATTATACATTTGCAAAGATTTTATGGAATTCGTCATAAAATAGCTCCATTTTAAAATATATATGTACATACTTATGTGCTTTCATAGCAAATATATGTATACCGATCTATAATTTATATGCATGATCATTTGCGCCTAGTAAAAAAAAAAAGAATCTGTAAGCGTACATTCCTTAACATTGGAATTATCATTATTTTTCTCATTTAATACTGAAAATGCTCAATTCTGCTATTTTCGTGTCCCCTGATGTTAAGTGGTGAAACGCGCTAAAAATTTTCTGTGGTGAAATGTACTCATCCAAAACAGTAAATATACCAAAATTGAAATATCCATAAATTTTTAAATTGGGAACCTTCTCTATAAATATACGTTCTCTGCGTACGACTCTGGTTATTATGAATGTATGTTCATATATATATGGCTCGCATTTGATTTCGTAAACATACAGACAAATGTGCCAAAGAAATAATATACATATGTACATATGCATGTGTCATAGAGCGTGAGGTCTTTTCGTTACGGAATCTCTGGATTCGGTCCCTGCGCTCAGAAGCCCGCGATAGAAGCTATGCAATAGCTTAATATATTATGTATCGTACACATTGAAAAGGTCTACAGAAAACGTACTAATGGAATATGTCTATCTTTTTTGGATATCCTACAATAATATTTTTTTGTAATTTACTTTTTACGGCAAATAATGGCTAATTTTCGAAGCGATTTTAACCAATCAGTATAAATCGTTATCCAATTGAATACCTTAAATACATTGTTGATTTAATATACATAGATCTATATGGCCCTTATATAATAAAAGAACTTAACCCAAAAAAGTCGCCAGGACATGATAATATTACCGCAAAAATGCTAATTGTGTTACCAAATATTGCTGTAGAAGTGCTCTCTTTGCTCTTCAATGCATTTCTTAATCTCGGATACTGTCCTATTTCATGGAAAAAGTCGCACATTATCTTGATAGATAAACCTGGGAATGACTTATCACTGGCGTCTTCATACGGACCAATCAGTCTTCTACCCTGTCTTTCTAAAATATTTGAAAAAGTGTTACTATCATCAAATGTCTCCTTTCCTCCACGAAAATAATATAACACCAACGCACCAATTCGGGTTTCGTGAAAAACATAGCAAGATAAAGCAAGTAAATAGAATTACTAACGAAAAAAGAAAAGCATTTGAGCACAGAGAGTACTGTTCAGCTTTATTTCTAGACGTGCCTAGGCGTTTGATAAGGTGCGGCATGAAAGCCTTTTATATAAGATTAAAAACATTCTACCTTTAGAATTGTATAAAACATTGGAGACAGACATAGACCAATTATCGTAAAAGTGGGAGATTTCATATCTGATGAACGACAGATATGGGCTGGTGTACCACAGGACAGTGTTTTAGGCCCAACTCTATACATCATATATAGGGAAGATCTTCCAACAGCTAATAATATATTAACAACATCTTTTGCGGATAACACAGCTTTAGAGCATCAAGAATATTAGCCGGGCGCTTAAGGTCTGTCGAAGAATGGCTGGCCAACTGGCGTATAAATGTGAATGAACAAAAGTGTGAGCATGTTACGTTTTCGCTAAGACCAAAAATTTGTCCGCCAATAAAAATGAACAATATATTAGTACCCCAAGCGAATGAAGTAACTTATCTTGGTATTCAAATAGATAGAAGACTAACGTGGAGAAAACATATACATATCCAGTAAAATAGCTTGCATGAAGATAAGAGCTGCAAATTTAAATTGGCTTTTAAATAAAAACTCCAAACTTACCTTAGACAACAAAGTGCTTTTATATAATGCGGTCATAAAGCCGATTTGGACGTATGGAATCCAACTGTGAGGTACGACCTGTGCAACTAATATTGATAAAATACAAAGGTTCCAATCAAAAATGTTTAAAACAATCACTTGTTCACCATAGTACATGCGTAATGAAAATATCCACAAAGAATTTGGTATGGAAAAAAAAAAGAAGTAGAAGACAGCAGAATTAAGTATATATCTTAACTCTGAGATCACCCAAACCCTTTGGCTAATGCTTTGGTGCATTCCTGCGATCAAAAGCGCCTTAAAAAAAGAGATAAGCCTACGTACTAAGCAGCACCGTATCTCTATAAACAAGTGTCCAGTTTTTAAATAGATGTAAGTTTTTATAACTTATGGTTAGGCTTTCAAAATAAAAAGCACATTCAACTCACAAAAAAGATATTGTAAAGAAAAAAGTATGGCCCTTTACAGCATCTGACTAAAATGAGTATTTTCGAATATATTACAGATTTAAAAATTGCGGGACGTAGCGCTTGCGGCGGGAGCGTGTCTTTGAATTTAGCAGCTATCGAACGTGTTTATTATTGGAGCTCTCTATTGAAGAATATTTAAACCGAAATGATGAAGTATATGCGTACTAGGGTGGGTCGATTCCAGACTTGTTTCGATTCGGGATTTCTAATAGTGCAGAAAAGTTGCCTTAGTACTTCCTGATTCCAATGCAAATTTTTGTTTTGAGATCGGATTGCATCTTCAACCCCAACTCCGGCCTTGAAATTTCAGAAATTCGCCTAAAATCGTGAAATTGTCTACCTAGCGCCTGTATAAAACAAAAGTTATTTGTCACGTCATGGCCGTAGGACGAACCGTTCCCGAGATACGAGTGAAAATGCGGCGCGCCACAGCGCAAGGCAAAAATTGTTGCAGCTCTCAGCTAACCTGTATTGGTCACCCAGAACCCACCGCGTGGAGGTGGCTGCTCTTCGGGTTCCTCCCAAGCCCAACCCAACCAACCAACCAAATGTCAGGCTTGTTTTAGTCTGAATCTGTGTCAAATTTATTGATAAAATCAGATTTTGTACTAAACTTTGGCACTTGTTGCCTAGATTTCAGTGTAGAGCTTATAAAACGACCACGAGATATCAGTGTATAGCGTATAAAACGATCACGAGATTGGGAGCTAATAACTTTAGAAGATGCCTCTGTCACCAGTTTGACGGTTCTCTCGACTGCCACGGTGTGAGAGGGGAATTCACTAAATTTCCATACCTCTGCAGTGTCTCCCGACAGCCCTTCTATGAGTTCTTCGTTAGAAACTGAACAAAGAACTGGTGGAACATTCAAGGTAATAGTCTTCCAGTTAATCATATCGTAATAATTATTAGCTTTGAAATTCAGCTTTGGCACTTTATTACATCTAACCCTTCCATTTACAGTGTCAGACTCTGCTTCTCTGGCTGAAAAGAAGACGGTCAAGGGCAAATTTTCTGGCTTCTATCCGTTCGTCAGTCATCATACTAAGGAGAATGTTTTCTGGAAGAGCAAAGAAAGCATTCTGTTGAATGGATGAATCGACAACCTTGCGCAGTTTAGCAGGTAAGTATCTCGACCTTTGAATTGCAGCATAGAGATGGCGCGAGCCATTTTTGATTGAACTGTTGAATCTTATTGAGAACCACAAAGGTGAGTAAACTGTAAGTATGTACTTGACCAAAATCTTTATTTCCTTTGTTGGTTTGTCAGTAGAAATGTATAATCTCAGAATTCCTTTTGCACAGGTGAGCCAGTGAGATTTGCACATGTTACCTGGATGCATCGACGCTAAATCTGAAGAACATTGACCGGAAATAACAGCTCCTGATATTTTATAGAGATAAGCTTGGTCCGTGCTAAGTTCGGTCGGATTAATAACCTCAGAACGTAATTGGCAGGATGGAAAACTTTCAAATTTGACAACAGGCAACTTCTCACAATCGGGGTGCAGTTTACCTATGTCGCCAGAGAATGTATTTGGACTTTTTGAGACACCATCTATGTTTTCGAAAAGAGCACGAAATGGAAGTTCGTTGAAATGTAGAAGACAAACAACCCACTGTAATGGCCTACCTATTTTTTCTTCTAGTTTCCGAATGATTCCACCTTTCCAACCTGTGTTCGTGTTTGTGCCATCAGCACCGACAACTTCTAGATGTTCCACATCAACTGAATGTCTTGTAAATGTTGCCATATAGCTTGCGTATCATCCTCAGCTGACCCGGAAGGAAAGGTGACGTGGCCAAAGTAATGACAACCAGGTTCCGCTAAAAGAGAAATATGTTCCTCTTTGACAGTGTCGCGGTAGTACTTTTCACCTTCGCTGACTTGTGGAAGTGTATTGTCTTTGCGGCCATCAAAATACAGCCCATATACAGAGTCAATACTTTCGGTATTTTGGAGCTTAACTCCAGCACTTTTTTTTGCCCGACTAATCTTGCATTTGTCAGTGACTAAGCTAGCCTGATCCTATGTTATCAAACCTGCGTTTTTAGCATCCAGAAAAGCAGATGAAACAATCAAGGCCACTGCTCTATCACTTACTCCTAATCTTTGGGCAGCTAAAGCACTGTGTTCTAATACTAGTGTATTTTGTTTGGTTTTACAGGATGAAAGAGAAAATTCATCATCAGCATCGTTTTTGGAAGAATCCATGTGGGACGCGCCTACATTGTTGTCGTCTGTATGAGAGTCTAGCTGATCTGAATGGTCACGTGTCCTAGCTGATACTTTTCTGGTAAGTGTTGATGTTGGATGACGTTTTGAAAGTTTTTCTTTACGTTCATTTTTCTTTGTAATCTTTTTTGTTTCAGGTAGATCAACACTTCCAATGCGACCATTTCTTCTGGTTCTCTGGTCTAAGGGAAATGGTTGTTCATTGATAGGAGCTTTCCTTTCCTTTGGACAAGTGCAAAAAGAACAAAAAATGCATTTACAAGCGGCGATGTTAAATAATTTTCCGGCAGAAGAGACAAAGTCGTCTCTGTTAGAGCTCAAACCTATTGGGTTCCTTAAAAACATTTGTTTAACAGTCAGAAACTTCTCATGGTATGTGGTGAGCATTTGTACAACTCTGGTGTGTGAAACTATCGGAATAGATGACTTTTTGAACGTATTTTCCTTTTTGCAACTATTTCTGTAACCTTTTTACTCCTAGGTTCATAGTTGTCGCCTCGGAGTCGCCCTATACGAAATCTTTCAAACTGATAACACAAAAGAACATCCTGGTAAGTAGGTAACTGGGACTCAAAGAGATCGTACGGATATATGCCAAACACAGGACATTTCCGTCTAAATTTAAATTTAGATACAGACATTTTGAGTTCTGTGTTCTGTTGAGGGAATATAAGTGATAGCACTCGGCGGAATCAACGACAACAGTGAAGGAACTCGATGAAAAAATATTTGTGTGGAGACCTATCCGAACGTGTCCTTTGGCGTAGGTGAATGAATGTGAGTGATAGCACTCGGCGAAATCAATGTCAAGAAGTGTGGCCGCAAGCCGATTTTTACCTTGCGCTGCGGCGCGCATTTCCGCTCGTATCTCGGGAACGGTTCGTCTTACGGCCATGATTACATACCATTTCGGTAGCAAATGACGTGACAAATAACTTTTGTTTCATACATTTTGCCATGAGATGCATATTTCAGGCGCTAGGTAGACAATTTCACGATTTTAGGCGAATTTCCGAAATTTCAAGGCCGGAGTTAAGATTGAAGATGCAATCCGATCTCAAAACAAAAAAATGCATTGGAATCAGGAAGTACCAAGGCAACTTTTCCGCACTATTAGAAATCCCGAATCGAAAAAAGTCCGGAATCGACCCACCCCAATGGGACTATTTCAAACTGATCCTTCCTCAAAAATAATACAATAGTTAAATATTTGGAATAGTAGAATTGAATTGCAACCAATGCACAGTGCAAAGGTTTATAACTGGCTCTGTAATCAGTCGATGAATATTCTACCACGTACATCCCAGAAGACTGATGTCATAACCATGCCAGCTGACTATTTCGTCTTTCCACATTTGCAGACCGGCTCATCATGTGCAGTCCACTATAATGTCTGTCGATTATACTCCAGTGCGAAATGATGGAGCCGTATTGCCACACATCGGCGCAAAAAATTGGTTTTATTACGATTAAAGAACATTCAAACACTCCGCAGAATCAGCAATTCGTTGTTTTTGTTAGATTATGAACTTGCGAGTCAACACTTTGCCCAGAGTTTTCGCCTCTTTAGGGCGTCCATTGCCTTCACTTTCCTCGGTGCTCATACCGCCTCTTTCCCTCTTAGCAAATCTCATGTCAACGGGTTATTTCCCTGCTGCAGAGCCCAAATTAAAAAGCAATGCCATTTTAACACACGAAATGCTTTTATGATCAATTTTTTTCTGAATGTTGCTTCACAAAAATGCATAGCTCATTAACTATGTAATAGTTATAATCTAACTAATAGAAACCATAGAGATGGCAGTAGTACTATTATCTTTAAGTCACGCACAGTAAAGCCTGGACGACTCCTCTAGAATTAAATATATCCAAAAGTTTTAGTAACTAGTTTCAACTTTTTGCATCTTTCATGAACATAATGCAGTATCAATAATGACAAAGTAGAAAATAACTATACCCTGAACAGGCATATTAAGTTTGTCACGATCTTTGTAACACCCAGAAGGAAGCGTCGGAGACCCTATACAGTATATAGTATATACATACATATAAATGATCAGTGTGTTGAGCTGCGTCGATTTAGTCATATTCGTCTGTCTGTATATATACGAACTAGTCCCTCTTTTTTTAAGATATCGTTTTGAAATTTTGTAAACGTCGTTTTCTCTTCAAGAAGCTGCTCATTTGTCGGAACTGCCGATATCGGGCCACTATAACATATACCTGCCATAAAAACCTTAAGGATATACCTACCTTAAATTCACTACAGTCGTTTCTGAATCATGAAGGGAATGCACTAGAAACAGCACAAGCTTCAAAAACATCACCAATATTTCAAAATGCAGAATTTAAATGCATAATGGGATGTAATACTTTACACAATATATTTTATTGTTATAAATTTAAAGCTCTATCTACACAGGACAAATGGGATGCAGTAATGAAAATTATGCACCAAATGTCTTAAGACAGGGCACAATATAAAGGAATGTAAAGGCGAAAGTTGCCTCACACGTCAAGGAAACCATCGCTTATGGCTCCACAAAGACAAATCCTTTAATACAAAAAGCACAGTAATTAAATATACTAACCAAAGGAGATTAAAAAATAATTCTAAACATGTCCTGCTAACCACAGCAATTGGTGGTATAAAAGGCCGTGGTGGAAAAATTATAAAGGCGGGTGCCTTATTAGATAATTTGTCTCAAGTTCACCTTATAACCAAAGAACTGAAAAATAAATTAAAACTTCCTTCCAGGAAAGAATCTATGGTTATTGAAGGAGTTGGTTAAAACAAGACAAATACAAATGAAAGAGTTAATCTTCATTTAAAATCATTAACAGATCATTTTGAAGTAAATTTAGTCACCGTTGTAGTGAAAAAGATTGTGTCCAATGTGCCCACGGAACACAGAAAAGTTAAAACAATTCCAGAAAATATAAAACTGGCCCACCCTTCATTTAATGTTTCGGGTAAGATTGACTTACTATTAGGTGCGGATATATTTTTTGATTTGATAAAAGAAGGAAAAATAACTATTGAAAATATGAATTACAAACTCCAGAACAGTGTATTTGGGTGGTTGATATACGGATCAACCAACATTAGCTCCAAAAGAGTTTACTGCGGTATTGTAACACGTATATGTAGATAAAAACATAGATTATCAAAGAAAAAAGTTTTGGGAAATAGAATCCCTTGAAAGATGTTTTAATAAAACCAAAAAAGAAACGCAGAAATGCTTTCGTAATAATTTAAAACTCTCTGCAGATAGTAAATTTACTGCAGCTTTTCCATTCAAAAAGAAAAATATAAACTTAGGAGATTCTTCTTCACAAGCAAAATGAAGATTAATCTCTCTAGATAGAAAATTTAAAAATAATAAACTACAAAAAAGAAGTAAATGCCAAATTCCTTTCCAAAATATTAAAACTGGTACATTGCTACTTGTTAAAGTACAAAATATTCCGCCATTGCAGTGGAAGAGAGGACGAATTGAAAACATCATTTTAAACCAAGATTGCAAATGTAGACGTAAGGATAAGCAATGGCACATCGTCAAGAACGATGCACATTGTTTACCCTTTTCCTACTGAAGAAAAAATATGCAAATAATAAAACAAAAGAAAAATTAAAATTTTATACTTTCTTTGTTAAGCTTACTTATAGCTTTCTATGATGTAAATGTTTAGATATAAAAGATTTTAAAATAAGTTATGCAGTATTTTTTTGAAAAACAAGAGTGCCTGTTGGGTTGACTTGGACAGCGTGGGATAGAATTGCCAATATATAGTTCAATATTCGGTTGAAAGGCAGCAAATTTCAAATTCACTGAAATATTTAAAATACTCAACAAGTGAACCCAATGATTCAGCAGCTGCACAACAAATACTTATTGAACAGCTTCACGACATTATCGCGTTCACGAGGAGGAGGATGAAGGAAGATTAGGTCATTGTCACCCTTCAAAGGATCATTTTACAACTCCTTGTTTGATCTGATGAATGAAGAATTCTTATGGAGTATTGAACAGACCTTACTGTTCTCAGGTGGTCAGCTCTTGAACTTGATTCCCGATATTGGTGGTGATTTGACTTAGTGCATGAAAAGTTCCTACGAACCCGAGGGGCTTCAAGTGTTTGAGCGAAGAAACCGGTGTTTACAATTTATATATACATATATCTCGGTGTGTCAGCCATCAACGTCAACGAATCGGTGACCAAAAGCAAATTCTGTAATCTGTACGGTTGTCGCGAGTCGCTAATTGATGATATTAAACAGCCCATCGATGTGATGACTGCTGGCAAAGTGTGCTGTGTTGCTGGTTATGTGATATTGGCAAAAGTTGTGCATAAGCTCTGTGTAGTTTCGGCGGAATCGTTATTGTCTCCGAAATCGATTATTTAGTATATTGCTTTGCAAGCGGCTATGAAGTACCCAAAACCCAAGTCGATCGTTATACACTATCCAATGGTAACCATATTATTTTGTTGACCGAAGGACGTCTGGTAAATTTGGGCTTCGCGCACGGTCATCCCAGCTTGAGATGTTCAACTCATCAGAGATCAAGTGGTGGCACAAATCAAATTGTTGATCAAGGCTGACAAATACAACGAAGATTTGCATATGTTCCTGAAAATACTCGATAAAGAGATCACAAGTTTACACTTGGAGAAATTGAGCATACGACCTGAAAAGTCCCGTGATTGAATTCGAAACACTTGGATTTAGAATGGCATCATATGGCGATTATAGCACGAACACTGACAACCTAATCCTATTAATTGTTGGTGCAGTCATCGTAACACTAGTCCTACAACGCATCTGTAATTCAGCAAGGCACTAAAGCACTCATTTCCGCTAGGACGATATATCTTAATTAATTATTAATATTAGTAAAATAAAATTGTAGTAAAAATTAAATGATAGTGCAACAAAAATAGCTTATGTAGGAAAAAGTAAATAAAATATTTATGTTCATTATCGCCAGCGCATACGAATCTAGTCTTAAACGTAGATATGTATTTACAAATACCCATTTCTATCAACAATGTAATAAATGTTCATGTCGGATATATTGATTAGTGACCTTAGTATTTAATAAAGGATTGTTTGCCCTTGAGACCGCAAATAATCCTAAACGAATAATAGCTAAAAAACAATTGTGTCTGCCCTTGAGATCGCAAATGATCCTAAACTAACAATAGACAAGAAACAATTATGTTTGCCCTGGAGATCGAAAATGATCTTAAACTAACAATAGACAATTGTGTTTGCCCTTGAAAACACTTATGCTTAAGATATGTGTAAAAGTTAACGATAGCCTCCGCATAGAAACCTTACCATAACTGTAAACAAAATTGAATCTTTGCACTCTGCAATTACACTGTCTCATTAATTAAAATCTTAATTAACGTTTTGATTATTTAAGAATCCGATATGCTTTTTCCGTTCTGAATCCAATAATCCATTCTTATCAAAACAATATCGCTCGCCCTCACAAGAAGGCATAACAATAACAATTGTAAAGAAAACAGAACGCTTAACGTTCTGCTGGAATATGCTGTAACAGCTAATATTGTAATTAACTCTTTGTTCTGGATTCAATTAAGCTGCAGCTTTAGCTTTAAAATAATAAGCCCAAAATGTATAAATATTAGTATTTGAGAAATAAAGATTTTGATTTGTATCTGACAATCCACGGGAACCACACGTGTTCTTATTTCATCCGCGCGTTCGCGGATGTAAAATATATATATTTTTTAAAATTCCCTCGTCGCGGGAATTAATTTACATACTGTCGGTATGTACAGTAGATTAGTGTTAAGATGTGTGAGTGCATACTCAGCATGTGGTGCATACATAAATTGGGATAAGGAATGCTATAAATAAAGGAGCTCTGGGCAACCAGAGCTGAGTACCATTTAACAACCGAAACCCTACGCGTCTCATTTTACAGATCTCTTTAGTGAGAGATTGAGTACGGAAAGAGTATAAAGATGAAAGTGACTGAGTTATAAATTTCGGCGGGAAACAAGCAAATGTAAAAGTAAATATGTGTAAATTAAAAAAAAAAATTATATATAAATTTCGCTTTTTATTTTTGTGGTTCTCTCTATTGCCTTTGCTTATGTTTTAAGCGATCCTGCTTGTTGTTTTTTTCTGTTTGTTTAGCCCAAGGGGTATCGCTGGAGATTCGCAGGTATTAAAACTTGACTTATATAAATTTTGTTGGTTTTCTTTGGTATTTTATTTTGTGGTGCGTTTGCAGGCACGAATTAAGCGAAAGATCTGGTGGTTGAACTTCGATGTTATTTAATTTATGTATGTACCATTTGTTTGTTCAATTACGTAGGCAATTATATTTGTGTAATGGAATAAGAAATCCGGAAATATATGCATTATATTTGTGTAATGGAATAAGAAATCCGGAAATATATGCACATATGTGTTGCACTTATTCTTCTTCTTTACTGGCGTAGACACCGCTTACGCGATTATAGCCGAGTCAACAACGGCGCGCCAGTCGTTTCTTCTCTTCGCTACGTGACGTCAATTGGATATTCCAAGCGAGGCCAGGTCCTTCTCTACTTGGTCCTTCCAACGGAGTGGAAGTCTTCCTCTTCCATACTTCTCTCTGCACCATACTTAGTCCGAAGTAGCACCTGTTGGCAAGAGTTATCCTGCGTTTGATTTCTAAGCTGACATTGTTGGTGGTGTTTACGCTGGTTCCAAGATAGACGAAATTATCTACAACTTCAAAGTTATGACTGTCAACAGTGACGTGAGTGCCAAGTCGCGAGTGCGACGACTGTTTGTTTGATGACAGGAGATATTTCGTCTTGCCCTCGTTCACTGCCAGACCCATTTCTTTTGCTTCCTTGTCCAGTCTGGAGAAAGCAGAACTAACGGCGCGGGTGTTGAGGCCGATGATATCAATATCATTGACATACGCCAGCAGTTGTACACTCTTATAGAAGATGGTACCTTCTCTGTTGAGTTCTGCAGCTCGAACTATTTTCTCCAGAAGCAGGTTGAAAAAGTCGCACGAAAGGGAATCGCCTTGTCTGAAACCTCGTTTGGTATCGAATGGCTCGGAGAGGTCCTTCCCGATTCTGACGGAGCTTTTCGTGTTGCTCAGCGTCAGTTTACACAGCCGCATTAGTTTTGCGGGGATACCAAATTCAGACATCGCGGCAAAAAGGCAGCTCCTTTTCGTGCTGTCGAAAGAAGCTTTGAAATCGACGAAGAGGTGGTGTGTGTCGATTCTCCTTTCACGGGTCTTTTCCAAGATTTGGCGCATCGTGAATATCTGGTCGGTTGTTGATTTACCAGGTCTAAAGCCACACTGATAAGGTCCAATCAGTTTGTTGACGGTGGGCTTTAATCTTTCACACAATACGCTCGACAGAACCTTATATCCGATGTTGAGGAGGTTAATCCCACGGTAGTTGGCGCAGATTGTGGGGTCTCCTTTTTTATGGATTGGGCATAGCACACTTAAATTCCAATCGTTGGGCATACTTTCGTCCGACCATATTTTGCAAAGATGCTGATGCATGCTCCTTACCAGTTTTTCGCCACCGTGTTTGAATAGCTCGGCCGGCAATCCGTCTGCACCTGCCGCTTTGTTGTTCTTCAGGCGGGCAATTGCTATTCGAACCTCTTCATGGTCGGACAATAGAACGTCTGCTCCATCGTCATCGATTGGGGAATCGGGTTCGCCTTCTCCTGGCGTTGTACGTTCACTGCCATTCAGCAGGCTGGAGAAGTGTTCCCTCCATAATTTAAGTATGCTTTGGGCATCGGTGACTAGATCACGTTTGGCGGTTCTACAAGAGTATGCTCCGGCCTTGAAACCTTCTGTAAGTCGCCGCATCTTTTCGTAGAATTTTCGAGCATTACCCCTGTCGGCCAGCTTATCAAGCTCTTCGTACTCACGCATTTCGGCCTCTTTCTTTTTCTGTCTGCAAATGCGTCTCGCTTCCTTCTTCAACTCTCGGTATCTTTCCCATCCCGCACGTGTTGTGGTCGATCGTAACGTTGCGAGGTAGGCAGCCTGTTTTTCTCTGCTGCGACACGGCACTCCTCTTCGTACCAGCTGTTCTTTTGCACTTTCCGAAAACCAATCGTTTCGGTTGCAGCTGTACGTAAGGAGTTTGAGATGCCGTCCCACAGTTCCCTTATACCGAGTTGTTGCCGAGTGCTCTCAGAGAGCAGGAGTGCAAGCCGAGTAGAAAATCGTTCGGCTGTCTGTTGTGATTGCAGCTTCTCGACGTCGAACCTTCCTTGTGTTTGTTGGCGTGCGTTTTTTGCTGTACAGAGACGGGTGCGAATTTTGGCTGCAACAATATAGTGGTCCGAGTCGATCTAAGGACCTCAGAGCGCAGGCACATCTAAAACACTGGAGACGTATCTTCCGTCTATCACAACATGATCGATCTGGTTGGTGGTTTTTTGATCCGGAGACAAGTAGCTTGATGTATCTTCTTATGCTGGAATCTAGTACTACAGATAACCATATTTCGGGCCCCGGCGAAGTCGATCAGCCTCAACCCATTTGGGGATGTTTCCTCGTAGAGGCTGAATTTACCAACCGTAGTGCCAAAGAAACCTTCTTTGCCCACCCTGGCGTTGAAGTCGCCAAGCACGATTTTGACATCGTGGCGGGGGCATCTCTCATAAGTGCGCTCCAAGCACTCATAAAAGGCATCTTTGGTCACATCGCCCTTCTCTTCCGTCGGGGCGTGGGCGCAAATCAGCGATATGTTGAAGAACCTCGCTTTGATGCGGATTGTGGCTAGACGTTCATTCTCCGGAGGAAATGATAGTACTCGGCGACGGAGTCTCTCTCCCACTACGAATCCAACACCAAGCTTGCGCTCCTTTATATGGCCACTGTAGTAAATGTCACAAGGACCTACTCGTCTCTGTCCTTGTCCCGTCCATCGCATTTCTTGGACGGCGGTGATGTCAGTCTTTATCTTTACGAGGACATCTACCAGCTGGGCAGCGGCACCTTCCCAATTAAGGGACCGGACATTGCAGGTGCATGCCCTCAAATCGTAGTCCTTATTTCGTTTGCCATGGTCGTCACCAAAAGGGGGTCTCTCATCCGAGGCCTGTTGTTCCTTTTCATTGGGGATGTTTTTTTACGTGGCGGGTCCCAAACCCAGCGCACAACCCTAGGTAGGGAATATTTCGCCTTCTCACTTTAGCTCGCCTTCAAACGGAAGTTCTTAGGCTACCCAGAAGATACTTGGTCAAAGACCGGAAGTCGTGAGCTGCTTGAGTCATATGTAAAAGAATCGTTTCTGGCCACTCCCAAGTGAATGGCGATCAGAGAACTTTCCTCACTTGCGTGAACCTCTACACATGACTCCATCCTCCTTATTATTATATATATATTAATGTACATATGTATTATATATTACATACAAAAATACATATGTATTTTTCTTATTTTTTCCTTTTTGTTTTGTTCGCTTTTTCTTATTAGTTGCACACGATCCTGCTTGTTGCTTGTTAGCCCAAGGGGTATCGCCGGATATTTGTAAGTTGGTATACTTTTTTTTTTTTTTGAATATCTTTTTTATTTATTGAATCTGCTTTTTGTTTTAAAAGCCTAACTAAAATCTTAAACCTATTTAAAAAAACTAGACACGCTCAAGCAAGTTATTGAGCTGTTTTGGTGATACGTTGCTCTTCAGTACGCGGGCATATCTCTTCTTTTAAGTCGTGTTTGATCGCAGGAATGTACCAAAGCATTAGCCAAAGAGTTTGGGTGATCACGGAGTTTAGATATATATTTAATTCTGCTGTCTTCTACTTCTTTCCTTACCATAGAAATACCAAGGTCTTTATGGATATTTTCATTACGCATGTACCATGGTGAACACATGATTGATCTAAGCATTTTTGATTGGAACAGGTCGTACCCCACAGTTGAATGCCATACTTCCAAATCGGCTTTATGACCGCATTATATAAAAGCACTTTGTTGTCTAGGCTAAGTTTGGAGTTTTTATTTAATAGCCAATTTAGATTTGCAGCTCTTATCTTCATGCAAGTTATTTTACTAGATATATGCTTTTTCCACGTAAGTCTTCTATCTAGGTGAATACCAAAATAAGTTACTTCATTCGCTTGGGGTACTAAAATATTGTTAATTTTTACTGCCGGACACATTTTTGGTCTAAGCGAAAATGTAACATGCTTACACTTTTGTTCATTTGCCTTTATACGCCAGTTGGGTAGCCATTCTTCGACAACCCTTAAGTGCTCGGCTAATATTCTTGATGCTATTATGTGGCATTTGTTACGGCTCACTATAGCTGTGTCGTCCGCAAAAGTAGAAGTTAATACATTGTTAGCTGTTGGAAGATCTGCTGTATATATGATGTATAGTGTGGGGCCTAGAACACTGCCCTGGGGTACACCAGCCCTTATCTGTTTTTCATCAGATATAAACTCTCCCACTTTTACCATAAATTTTCTATTTTTTAAACACGATTCCAATGTTTTATATAATTCTGAAGGTAGAATATTTTTAATCTTGTATAAAAGGCCCTCATGCCATACCTTATCAAACGCCTGAGCCACGTCTAGAAATATAGCCGAACAGTAATCTCTGTGCTCAAATACCTTTCTTATTTCGTTAGTAATTCTATTTACTTGCTCAATCGTGCTATGTTTTTCACGAAACCCAAATTGGTGCGTTTGTATTATATTGTTTTCGTGGAGGAAATGAGTCATCTTTGATAGTAACAATTTTTCAAATATGTCAGAAAGACAGGGTAGAAGACTGATTGGTCTGTATGAAGACGGCTGTGTTAAGTCTTTCCCAGGATAATAACATAATCTCCAAAGAAATTGTTCAGATCTGATTACTATAGCATATAGCTGTAATAGTTGTAATATCAGAAGAAATTGTTCAGATCGGCTCACTATGGTACATAGTTGCCATACAAACCGAACTATCGGAATCAAGGGCTTGTATGGAAAACTCACATTTGAAGTGGTATCTTCACTAAATTTGACACGGATTACTGCTTAATATAATAACATAATCTCAAAAAACAAAATGTTCATATCTGATTACTATAACATATAGCTTCCATGCAGACTATTATTTCTTCTGGTTCCACAGCAATGTCGTAGTTTATGTTGAGGAGTGCTAAACCGTTCAATCTTTTCTGGAGCATCTTTGTTCTTAGCCAAGTCTTGATTCGGTGCAAAGAACAAAAGGATTGTTCAGCGCTAGCTGGCAAAGCGCAGAGTACGTGAAGGAGAATATAAATTGTCGGTTATATATCCTTATCGCAATGGTAAGGGTTTCTAACGCAGAAAGCACTTTTGTTCTCATAACCATTGTTGTTGCCAAAGCGCTACTTTTGCTTTGAGCTTCGTGTTTTGCAGATCTTTGTTACCTTACGAGATTTTCCCAAAACATCTAGCTAAGCATTTAATGAGTACAGTTAGATGTTTGAGTTGAGAATTTTTCTTCCACATTTAGGTTAAATTTTGGTAACAGCTGACACAAATTGAAACTTTCAAGAACTTCATTGGAAAACCGCGTTTTTAAATCTTGCCTGACCGTGTCAATGAGTGGAATTTATACAGAATCCTGTAGAAGTCCTCACAGTTTTGAGATGAGTGATTACTTCGACGACTCTGCCGACCACATGATCAGAATTTTTTTCAATTCAACATCTAATTTTTCAGCCATTTGTGTAGCATTTAAAAAAATTTCTTTAAAGTGATGATCAGCATGCATTCTTCGTGTGTTCAGTGTTGCAAACAATGTTGTATGACGTTTGATGCTTTCGCAAGGTCAATTGAGTCGTATTGCAGAATCATACTAAGTGGTTGCGTCAGTGACAAAACATCACTGAGACAGAAAACTCCAATAATAAATTCGAAGTTGCACAGTACTGTGCCTAGAGTCGACGCTTTTACTGCAGTCGTTCTGTTCTTCCATTCGCTTATTTTTGTCATGACTGTTTAAATGAGTTAAGCGTCCACCCCTCTACCCGGTAAAACTGGCGCATCATAATGCGCCTGTGCAATTCACCACAGCTGATGATTACAGCACAACTAAACACATTTGTACACCAACCCTGTCAACAAAAAGGATGGGCAACGGGAAGGCAGGCTCAATTCGTTAAAAACAATTGGTTCTAAACATTCGATTCTCCACTGCGCCGCGTAAATATTAAATTTATATATATGTACATTCCGTTCTGCACTGCGCCGCAACAAAAGTTCCCACGCACTAGAAACAACTTCGGGTCAACCCAATTTCTGCGAGCAGCATCTTTATTTCAACTCAACAACATTTGTCGCTGCGTTTAATTAAACATATTCATATGTACATATTTAGAATTTTATTGTGCTTTAAATAAACAAAAAATTAAAGTAATTGTACTCAAAGTTACCCGAGTGTTTTTATTAATCGCGGGTCTGGGCTGGGTAGGAGTGCACTGGAAATGACTGGTTTAAACAATGACTTTTACGATTTCTGGAAGGGCGACTGTTAATTGAAGAACGGCATGATGGCTTTGTACTCTCCTTGTCTTGCGAAGCTGCACAATTTTTATGTCCAACAATTGAGTTAAAACAGTGTTACGTTTCGGTTTTGAAACGTGTAAAAATGTTGTAACCTTTTTGAATTTCTTTCTAATCATGTGTGGGCGACTGTGAATTGAAGAACGGCATGATAGCTTTGTACTCACCTTGTCTTGCGATGCTGCACCATTTTTATATCCACGAATTGAGTTAAAACAGTGTTACGTTATGGTCTTGAAACTTGTAAAAATGTTGTAACCTCATCGATTATCTTTCTTATCAAAGAAACTGTAACGTATTTTTAAATGCTTCTGTTCAATTTATTGGAAAAACTTCTTTTTGTGTTTCCTTCATGGTTCCGCGATCTTCCAACATAATTACTCAACTATCAGTGCCTATTGCAACGCATTTCTGAACATCCGGCCCCATATCTTTCATGTCTTTCAAAACCAACTGTCCTAACGCAGCTCCCGTGAATGAATTCTCCTCGTGGTTGTTATTTTCAATACTTATATTTGCACTCGCAATTGTAAATTTATTCGTCTATCAATTTCGTAGAGCCTTTTCTGCCGCATCTGAAGTTTCGAAAAAAATTACAGCGTAGAAGCCGGGCTCATTAACAATTTTTATAATTTTGTTGACTACTTTTATTCCTATTCTTATCTTGAATAATCTTTCTTATATAAGTTGTTCAACGCCACAATCTACTCTAAATCTATGAAATCTTCTGAAATTGCCATTATTAATGCCTGGATAATTTTCGCTTGAAATTGGCCCACCGTCTTGATGCCCTCCCAGTGGAATCAATCTTTCTCTGTTTTCTTTTATACGGTATCGATAAGTACGTAGAAAGTCCTTTTCGGCATTTTTGTTACACAAGTTATTAGAATGTACTTCCACGACTTCCCGTCAGGTTCTTGAAAGTTTTCAATGGCTGTGTCACCAGAACACCTAAGGGATCGTTCTTTTGGTATCCACCTTGATTGCGGTTGGTAAACCATGGCCAATATTCACAATATAGTCCTTTTTGCACATTCGATAGAACAAGCCATTCTTTATGAGCTTCCAAATGGTATTTTCGTAAACATTTTTTTTCTTGCCGTTAGTTATCCTTGTAATCATTGCTTGGTGTCCTCGGGCTCTTCAAAAGTAAAGTCATCAATTTTTTACTTATCAGTAGAAAACTCCAAAGCGACAGATTCATTATGGAACGTTTCAGACTTCGGAACATTAGAGGTGTCAAGTATTGCAAAACTAAAATCAACTGATGTCACATTTTTTGCGATTCTATTTGATGATACTTCTATCGATTCTGAATTAATGTGTTGATTTCTCAATAATTCGTCGTTTATGCGTTTCTTTTTTGGTTGCGTCAAGAAGGGCAGTATTGAGCATTGCTTCTCACCTGCAGGACGACGAGACTATTGTACTGAGATAAAAAATAGAGTCAATATATGATACTGCTAGTAATTGCACGTAGTACTGAACTTAACTGCATATAGTGCACAATCAACACTCAGTTACTGTACCAAATAACATTTGCAATATCTCATTTTATTTTCTTCTAACAGCAGAAATCGCCCCATACAACGAACGCACAATGGCACAATAGTACAATGGCAGAGCGTAAAAATCATAAATTGAACAGGTCTGATGTTTCTCTGGAAGGGAAAACCCCGCAAACTCAAAAAACACAGAAAAAATTAAAAATTGGCAATATAGTTCTTGTCGATTTAAAACATTTGTCAAATATAAAATATTTTGTCGTGGCTAGCAAACTCTTCCTCAGATCCCTCCCCGTGAATTCGCCCCTAGTTTTTTATCAAAACTGCAGTTAATCCGCTATTTTTTATGTTAGATGTCGCGTTTAGTTTGTTGTGAATGAATTTGTGTCCTTCGCCTATAATCCAGTAAAGTAGCCGCGATGCCTTGACGACAAAAATGTCAATGCCATTTTTTGTTGTGATATTTTAAATATCTGACGGCTTCGTCCTAAAAAATTGCCTTGTTCAGGAGCAATAATCAATATAACCCATATACTAAGCTAAAATTAGTGCTCGCACGCATTAGCTCTGTGTTGTAAATTTTATACTCTCGCAAAAAAGTTGCTAAGAAGAGTATTATAGTTTTGTTCACATAACGGTTGTTTGTAAGTCCTAAAACTAAAAGAGTCAGATATAGCGTTATGTATACCAAAGTGATCAGGGTGAGGAGTAGAGTTGAAATCCAGATGTCTGTCTATCCGTACACGTATGACTTGGCTCCATAAGAAGGTTAAGTTCGAAGATGGACAAAATCAGCCCACTGCCACGCCCAGAAAACGGCGAAAACCGAAAACTTATAAAGTGTCATAACTAAGCCATAATAAAAGATATTAAAGTGAAATTTGGCACAAAGGATCGCATTAGGGAGGAGCATATTTGGACGTAATTTTTTTGGAAAAGTGGGCGTGGCCCCGCCCCTTCTAAGTTTTTTGTGCATACCTACTATAGCTATGTCAACCAAACTCTATAGAGTCGTTTCCTTCAGGCATTTCCATAGTTCAAAAATGGAAGTAATCGTATAATAACCACTCCCATACCAAGGTTATGTTGAAAATCACTAAAAGTGCGTTAACCGACTAACAAAAAACGTCAGAAACACTAAATTTTACGGAAGAAATGGCAGAAGGAAGCTGCACCCAGGCTTTTTTTTTTAAATTGAAAATGGGCGTGGCGTCGTCCACTTATGGACCAAAAACCATATCTCAGGAACTACTCTACCGATTTCAATGAAATTCGGTGTATAATATTTTCTTATCACTCTGATGACATGTACGAAATATGGGTGAAATCGGTTCACAACCACACCTTCTTCCAATACAACGCTATTTTGAATTCCATCTGATACCTTCTGTGTATACTACATACATACATATAAATGAAAATACAATTCAACACTCAAAGTACACAAATTGATCTAATCTAATTAATTTTACAGCAAAATAAAAAAATATGTAAATGACGGAAAATGAAATCTCCATTATCACTTTATCATGCGAGAGTATAAAATGTTCGGAGACACCCGAACTAAGCCCTTCTTTACTTGTTTCTTATTTCTTTCTTTTTTTGAAGTAATGAAACTTTCAAATGATTCTTCCATGAATTTTGAACACATGCTTATGATTTGAAATATCGATTTGGTATTTATGAATTGTATTGACTTTTAACATAAAAATATAAATATTATCTTATGTCCGACCCCTGGTTCTAAGCTACCTCCCCACCAACTTTCTGCTTAATCGATTCAGCCGTTCTTGGGTTATAAATAGTGTAATTAAACGATTTTTAAAAATATAGACTTAAATAAAATTAAAAAAAAAAAAAAATATCTATAATATTAAAATGAATCGCAAAATCTGTTGGTAAGCGCATAGCTCAACAACGCCTGGACCAATTTGGCCAATTCTTTTTTTAAATGTTCGTTAAAGTTCAAAGATGATTTTTATGGCGAGAAAAAATCGAATAATTGCCGTGAAACCCCTAAAAACAGCCCCTTTTCCCATACAAACGTTTTCTAACTAAAATGTAGAGTCAATGAAAAATGGCCTGATTAACTTGGAAGGGAATCCAATGGGGATGGTTTGTAAAAAAAAGTTCTGAAAATGTTCAAAAACAAAGCTGACTTTTCCATACAAAGTTTTGTTTTTCAATTTTTTTGTTTTGTTTTTGTTTTTGCTCTCGTGTCTACTCCATTTTTCAATTCCAAAAGTAGGTCAACTTTGAGGGTTTTTCGAACATAGGTTACGTGGTAAAATGCCTGATGCCTCCCTCATTCTCTTTGTGGTATTATCATCTCTACCAACATGGGCTTGAGATGATTTTCCTATTATCATTCTTCTCGATGGGATTTCCACTCTTTCAGCCTTGGCGTGTAATATCACAATGTTGTTACTACTTTCTACTACTTCTTTCCTTTCACGCATCACCTGGTTAATATGCCTTTGGCCGGCCATCATGCTTTCCAATTCTTTAATTTTTTTCCCTAGTTTGCTAAAAATGCTAGCCGTTTCTCTGTTTTGCGATTCCTCGGGCTTATCGCTTTTGCTTACATGATCGACAGCATCACATACCTTATTTGGTCCAGCAGCGGCAGACTCCTCATTTTTTCCATTAGGCGGCGTTCTCATTATTTTTGAAATCCTTCGGTAAGGATTATCCGGTGTTCGCCCAATACTATTTTCAGAGGCCATACCTCCGAAAAAAAGATAGTCTAGGAACGCCCGTCGCTGCGTATGTTCAGTCACTAGCTTTTATGCTTAACTTAAAAACAAAACGGTTGGCAATGCCAGAACTGAAAGAAAACAGCTGATACTTGTGTTTTCGATGGTTGGCAATGCACAAACCAAAAGAAAAACGAAACACAAGGAGGGGAACAGCTGATGGATCAAAATAACAACGGCAGAAAAAGGAAAATACAATTAACTGCACGTTTGTTATAAGGGGAAAAAAACCAAACAATTTGGCAAATTGGAAAACGCAAAAGGTATGTGCTATTGAATATATTTAAGTATAAATCAAAGTGTACTTGTCTACTCCCGTAGGTCTGGTGTCCACTTAGGTGGTTAATCCTCCTGGAACGTCCCACACAATAACCCACTTCATACAATATAAAAAAAAGCCAGCAATTCACCAAGAAATTTCGGGAACACAGTAAAACCACGTCTACTTCACACGATGTATGTATAAGGCGTGTGTGATCGCAGGAATGTAACAAAGCATTAGCCAAAGAGTTTGGGTGATCACGGAGTTTAGATATATATTTAATTCTGCTCTCTTCTACTTCTTTCCTTGCCATAGAAATACCAAGGCTTTTATGGATATTTTCATTACGCATGTATCATGGCGAACACATGTTTGATCTAAGCATTTTTGATTGGAACCTTTGTATTATGTTTATATTAGTTGTACAGGTTGTACCCCACAGTTGAATGCCACTCATCCAAATCGGCTTTATGACCGCATTATATAAAAGCACTTTGTTGTCTAAGCTAAGTTTGGAGTTTTTATTTAATAGCCAATTTAAATTTGCAGCTCTTATCTTCATGCAAGTTATTTTACTAGATATATATTTTCTCCACGTAAGTCTTCCATCTAGGTTGATAATTCGGGTGGTGGAGCACGGTGCTCGTTCGTTCCAAAATGTGGTTGGCCGTGGGGAAACGTCCGGCGCAAATTTATTCCACAGAAATATTAAATAAAACAAAGGTTTCATATAATACAAATATTTAATTATAAAAAAATTGGAACCACACTTACCACGTCTGTATCGCAGCGTCGTCGCAAAGGAAGAGAGCGCGCAACTTTTTTGTTAGAGTTAAGTTGCGCGCGAATTAAACTTCGAAAGAACTTCGAAGAAGAGAATAGCTCTGCCGACACAGACGTGGCAAATGAAATTGGGCGGGAGCGGCGTCAACATTCTCCCCGCCTTGCAGTATTACTGCAAATGCAGCTTACAATTAATTACTTAAACTAACTTAACTAACTGGGTCCTGCACTTCTTCTTCCACGTCTTCTTTGCAGATGGGGTGGCCGACGAGACGAATCGAGTCTGGTTCGGACCGGAAAATGCCGCTGAGATGAATCGAATCTCAGTCGGTCATTGCCATGCCGCCAATTTGCATAGAAGTCACCACCTTCCGAGGTCGGCGAGACGAATCGAGTCTAACTCGATCCTGGGTAGGTGGTGAATGTGAGAGGCGTTGGCAGCCAGTGCACTTTATTGTGCCGATGTTATATGACGCCGGCAGTCTTTCTGCCAAGGTAGTGTTGCGTGCCTTTCCTTGATGATAAGAGTATGGCGTGCATCTGCTTGACGTCGAGCGTTTCGTCCACGCCTTCGCTTCGGATGGGGTGGCCGTCGAGACGAATCAAGTCTGGTTCGGTCCGGGCAATGTCGCTGAGACGAATCGAGTCACAGTCGATCATTGCCATGCCGCCAATCCGAAAGGAAGTTATCAGCATGCCGAAGTCGGCGAGACGACTCGAGTCTGGCTTGATCTTGGGGATGTGGTATGCGGGAGAGGCCTCGTTGGTCAAAGCTTTGCGTCAGTTGACAGAGTTGTTGTTGTTGCTGTGTGGCGTGTGTCAACGCGTTCGCCATTGCTGCAGGTTGCTGCTGCTGAGTTGTTTTTACTGCTTGTGATGTGTTCGTTGTGTGGTGTGTGGCTGTCGACTGCGTTGCTTGTCTGTTGCTGCGCTCTGCATGTTCATTTACTGTTGTTGTTGTGGCCGCCGCATGTAGGTTTTGTGTAGGCGGCTGTTGCGACGTCACATACGTTGCTGATTGGTCTTCTTGCTGCGATTGCGACGGCGGCGCCTGCTGTTGCTGGTGATAATAAGCTGTTTGCAGTTGATAAGGTTGCTCGTATTGTTGTTGTAGCTGTAGCTGCATCTGCTGGTGGTGAAAGGCATCCGACAATGCCGCCGCTGTGTTGCTCGTGGCATAGTGTTGCAGTTGCTAGTGTGGTGGCGAATAGTGCGCTGTTGCTGATGAGGCCGCCACAGCTGATGATGGCGGCAACGTTTGTGATGGGGGTGGTAGTGGTGACGTTGCTGCGACAGCATGTCGCTGCGTTGCAGCGCTGCTCGGCGGTGTGCTACCTACGGATTTTGCTGACAGAGATAGCGCTGCTGCATGCAGTGTCGGCCCACCGACGCCACAATGCGTATCGGTGTGATTCGATAAGCCGGGCGCATCATTTGTTTCGCCATCATCGTTAGTTTGATCCTGTTGGAGTTGGTGCTGCTGCTGACAAAAATTATTTTGTGTTTGTTGTTTAGTTATTACTGAATTTTGTCCGTCGCCTTTGCCATTTATCTTCCTTTCTTCGGAGGGAACGGAACCTGTTATAATCCAACCAAACACTGTTCGTTGTGCAGCAAGGGATCCGAAAATTTTCAATTTTACCCCATTTAGTATAATTTTCGGGTAAAGATCTGCTCTGATCATCAAGTCAACCTTTTGACTCGTATAGAAATTATTATCCGCTAAAGGGATATTAGGTAACCTTTTAACAATTGAAGGGTTAATTGATCTGGATGGAAGCAGTCCAGTCAAATTTGGCAGTACCAACGCTTCCGCGTTTAGTCGTAAACTTTTGTTACGGGGTGAGCCAATTGTGATCGAGCATACCGATTGAACTCGTCCTGATACGGTATAATTCAATCCTGAAACTCGCGCGCTGACCCTTTTGGTTGCCAGATGTAAGCATTTTTGCAGGCTATTGCTTACAAAGGTGGCTTCAGATACCGAATCAATCAGGGCTCTGACAGTGAAGGTGCTCTCGTTGTGGCATATGGTCACCATGGCTGTACCTAAGAGCATGCTTCGACTGGTAGGCACATTTGAAATATTGGCCTTAATAGAGGCCACATGAGATTTAGTAGAAACCTCAGTAGTGTCGGTGCTGCCAGATATCTGAGCTAAATCTTCACTCTGTTCCCGGTGGATCATAGAGTGATGTCTCTGTTTACATTTATTACAATTAAACATACTCTTACAATTTTTGACTTCATGTGAGTCCGATGAACAATTTAGGCAGACGTGGAGTTTTCTGACAGCATTTAACCGTGCGTTAGGCCGCATCTCAATGAATCTTTGACAAGTTTTCAAAATGTGCGATTGAGGTGAGCACAGTTTACATTTGATATTGTTTGGTTGTCTGGTTAGAAACTTGTCTAACTCAACCCATTTTGGGATCTCTGAATCCGAATCCAGAGATTGTTCCCAAAGCGACAGTGTATAGTCCGGCAGTCGGATAGTACACAAGTACGTAAATATGGCATCCCAGCTATCTGTATTGATGCCATGTATTTGTAAAGCTGAAATGCAGCTATTAATCTCCCGCTGTAAGTTTCTGAGTTCGGTTTCAGATTCGGTTGAGATGTGCGGGAGCTTGAACAATAAATTCAATTGTGCGTTGACAAGCACTCGCTTGTTTTCATACCTACACAACAAATTATTCCAAGCCAATGCGAATCCGTCATTCGTCAGTGGCGCTTTGGAAACGATAGCTTTTGCCTCACCTCGCGTTTTTTGATTGAGATGGAATTTCTTTTCTACCGGAGATAGCCTTGGGTTATTCCCATAAATGGCGGCAAATAAATCCCTAAAAGAGGGCCATTATAAAATACCGCCATGAAATATTTCGGCATCACATGGCGGTAAATTGATAGAATACCTCACGGGTTCTACAGTTTGTTGTAACCGTTCAGGTTGAATCACTGTAGAATTTGAAGTAGGGTTTTGGTTGCACGCCGTGCAGTTGTGCATGTATTCGCCCATCAAGGCCGCGCAACACACATAGGCGTGGTAACAGCTTCTATATTTAAGCTTTATGTCGTCAATTGAGTTTGTGTCCGAAGGATCCACTTTTGGCAAACACAACTTGTATTCTGACTTCACCTCTGCCCACAGAGATTTCAGTTCACCTTGTTAAACTTCAAGAGAGTAGGCACTTTGGTTGTTTGCTGTTGGAGTAAAAGACTCCGCAAACTCCAGTAGAGCGTCTGCAGCTGTGGTAAAGGCTCTGATGGATTCCATTGTTTCCGAAAATTGAACCGGAACTGCAAAAATGTTGCACAAAATCGGATCTGCTATCCGGCTCGAAGGACCAATGATAATTCGGGTGGTGGAGCACGGTGCTCGTTCGTTCCAAAATGTGGTTGGCCGTGGGGAAACGTCCGGCGCAAATTTATTCCACAGAAATATTAAATAAAACAAAGGTTTCATATAATACAAATATTTAATTATAAAAAAATTGGAACCACACTTACCACGTCTGTATCGCAGCGTCGTCGCAAAGGAAGAGAGCGCGCAACTTTTTTGTTAGAGTTAAGTTGCGCGCGAATTAAACTTCGAAAGAACTTCGAAGAAGAGAATAGCTCTGCCGACACAGACGTGGCAAATGAAATTGGACGGGAGCGGCGTCAACATAGGTGAATACCAAGATAATTTACTTCATTCGCTTGAGGTACTAAAATATTGTTTATTTTTACTGCCGGACACATTTTTGGTCTAATCGAAAATGTAACATGCTTACACTTTTGTTCATTTACCTTTATACGCCAGTTGGCTAGCCATTCTTCGACAAACTTTAAGTGCTCGGCTAATATTTTTGATGCTATTATGTGGAGGATGGAGTCATGTGTAGAAGTTCACGCAAGTGAGGAAAGTTTTCTGATCGCCATTCACTTGGGAGTGGCCAGAAACGATTCTTTTACATATGACTCAAGCAGCTCACGACTTCCGGTCTTTGACCAAGTATCCTCTGGGTAGCCTAATAACATCCGTTTGAAGGCGAGCTAAAGTGAGAAGGCGAAACACCCCTGCATAGGGTTGTGCGCTGGGTTTGGGACCCGCCACGTAAAAAAACACCCCCAATGAAAAATCATAAACAGCCTCGGATGAGAGCCCCCCCTTTTGATGACGACCATGGCAAACGAAATAAGGACTATGATTTGAGGGCATGCACCTGGAATGTCCGGTCCCTTTATTGGGAAGGTGCCGCTGCCCAGCTGGTAGATGTCCTCGAAAAGATAAAGGCTGACATCACCGCCGTCCAAGAAATGCGATGGACGGGACAAGGACAGAGACGAGTAGGTCCTTGTGCCATTTACTACAGTGGCCATATAAAGGAGCGCAAGTTTGGTGTTGGATTCGTGGTGGGAGAGAGACTCCGTCGCCGAGTACTATCATTCACCCCGGAGAATGAACGTCTAGCCACAATCCGCATCAAAGCGAGGTTCTTCAACATATCGCTGATTTGCGCCCACGCCCCGACGGAAGAGAAGGACGATGTGACCAAAGATGCCTTTTATGAGTGCTTGGAGCGCACTTATGAGAGATGCCCCCGCCACGATGTCAAAATCGTGCTTGGCGACTTCAATGCCAGGGTGGGCAAAGAAGGTTTCTTTGGCACTACGGTCGGTAATTTCAGCCTCCACGAGGAAACATCCCCAAATGGGCTGAGGCTGAACGACTTCGCCGGGGCCCGAAATATGGTTATCTGTAGTACTAGATTCCAGCATAAGAAGATACATCAAGCTACCTGGCTGTCTCCGGATCGAAAAACCACCAACCAGATCGATCATGTTGTGATAGACGGAAGACACGTCTCCAGTGTTTTAGATGTGCGTGCGCTCCGAGGTCCTAACATCGACTCGGACCACTATATTGTTGCAGCCAAAATTCGCACCCGCCTCTGTGCAGCAAAAAACGCACGCCAACAAACACAAGGATGGTTCGACGTCGAGAAGCTGCAATCACAACAGACAGCCGAGCGTTTTTCTACTCGGCTTGCACTCCTGCTCTCTGAGAGCACTCGGCAACAACTCGGTATAAGGGAACTGTGGGACGGCATTTCAAACTCCTTACGTACAGCTGCAACCGAAACCATTGGTTTTCGGAAAGTGCAAAAGAACACCTGGTACGACGAGGAGTGCCGTGTCGCAGCGGAGAGAAAACAGAATGCCTACCTCGCAACGTTACGATCGACCACAACACGTGCGGGATGGGATAGATACCGAGAGTTGAAGAGGGAAGCGAGACGCATTTGTAGACAGAAAAAGAAAGAGGCCGAAATGCGTGAGTACGAAGAGCTTGATAAGCTGGCCGACAGGGGTAATGCTCGAAAATTCTACGAAAAGATGCGGCGGCTTACAGAAGGTTTCAAGACCGGAGCATACTCTTGTAGAACCCCCCAAGGTGATCTAGCCACCGATTTCCACAGCATACTTAAATTATGGAGGGAACACTTCTCCAGCCTGCTGAATGGCAGTGAACGCCAAACACCAGGAGAAAGCGAACCCGATACCCCAATCGATGACGATGGAGCAGACGTTCCATTGCCCGACCATGAAGAAGTTCGAATAGCAATTGCCCGCCTGAAAAACAACAAAGCGGCAGGGGCCGATGGATTGCCGGCCGAGCTATTCAAACACGGCGGCGAAGAGCTGATAAGGTGCATGCATCAGCTTCTTTGCAAAATATGGTCGGACGAAAGTATGCCCAACGATTGGAATTTAAGTGTGCTATGCCCAATCCACAAAAAAGGAGACCCCACAATCTGCGCCAACTACCGTGGGATTAGCCTCCTCAACATCGCATATAAGGTTCTGTCGAGCGTATTGTGTGAAAGATTAAAGCCCACCGTCAACAAACTGATTGGACCTTATCAGTGTGGCTTTAGACCTGGTAAATCGACAACCGACCAGATATTCACGATGCGCCAAATCTTGGAAAAGACCCGTGAAAGGAGAATCGACACACACCACCTCTTCGTCGATTTCAAAGCTGCTTTCGACAGCACGAAAAGAAGCTGCCTTTATGCCGCGATGTCTGAATTTGGTATCCCCGCAAAACTAATACGGCTGTGCAAACTGACGTTGAGCAACACGAAAAGCTCCGTCAGAATCGGGAAGGACCTCTCCGAGCCGTTCGATACCAAGCGAGGTTTCAGACAAGGCGATTCCTTATCGTGCGACTTTTTCAACCTGCTTCTGGAGAAAATAGTCCGAGCAGCAGAACTCAACAGAGAAGGTACCATCTTCTATAAGAGTGTACAACTGCTGGCGTATGCCGATGATATTGATATCATCGGCCTCAACAACCGCGCCGTTAGTTCTGCTTTCTCCAGACTGGACAAGGAAGCAAAAGAAATGGGTCTGGCAGTGAACGAGGGCAAGACGAAATATCTCCTGTCATCAAACAAACAGTCGTCGCACTCGCGACTTGGCACTCACGTCACTGTTGACAGTCATAACTTTGAAGTTGTAGATAATTTCGTCTATCTTGGAACCAGCGTAAACAACACCAACAATGTCAGCCTAGAAATCCAACGCAGGATAACTCTTGCCAACAGGTGCTACTTCGGACTAAGTAGGCAATTGAGAAGCAAAGTCCTCTCTCGACAAACAAAAACCAAACTCTATAAGTCACTCATAATTCCCGTCTTGTTATATGGCGCAGAGGCTTGGACGATGTCAACAACGGATGAGTCGACGTTGGGAGTTTTCGAGAGAAAGGTTCTGCGAAGGATGTATGGCCCTTTGCGCGTTGGCCACGGCGAATATCGCATTCAATGGAACGATGAGCTGTACGAGATATACGACGACATTGACATAGTTCAGCGCATTAAAAGACAGCGGCTACGCTGGCTAGGTCATGTTGTCCGGATGGATGAAGACAGTCCAGCTCTGAAAGTATTCGACGCAGTACCCGCCGCGGGAAGCAGAGGAAGAGGAAGACCTCCACTCCGTTGGAAGGACCAAGTGGAGAAGGACCTGGCCTCGCTTGGAATATCCAATTGGCGCCAAGTAGCGAAGAGAAGAAACGACTGGCGCGCTGTTGTTGACTCGGCTATAATCGCGTAAGCGGTGTCTACGCCAGTAAATAAGAAGAAGATTATGTGGCATTTGTTACGGCTCACTATAGCTGTATCGTCCGCAAAAGTTGAATTTAATACATTGTTAGCTGTTGGAAGATCTGCTGTATATATGATGTATAGTGTTGGGCCTAGAATACTGCCTTGGGGTACACCACCCCATATCTGTCTTTCATCAGATATGAAATCTCCCACTTATACCATAAATTTTCTAATTTTTAAATAAGATTCCAATGTTTTATACAGTTTTGAAGGTAGAATATTTTTAATCTTATATAAAAGGCCCTCATGCCATACCTTATCAAACGCCTGAGCCACGTCTAGAAATATAGCTGAACAGTACTCTCTGTGCTCAAATGCTTTTCTTATTTCGTTAGTAATTCTATTTACTTGCTCTATTGTGCTATGTTTTTCACGAAACCCGAATTGGTGCGTTAGTATTATATTATTTTCGTGGAGGAAAGGAGTCATCTTAGATAGAAACAATTTTTCAAATATTTTAGAAAGACAGGGTAGAAGACTGATTGGTCTGTATGAAGACGGTTATGTTAAGTCTTTCCCAGGTTTGTCTATCAAGATAATCTGCGACTTTTTCCATGAATTAGGATAGTGACCGAGATTAAGAATTGCGTTGAAGAGCAAAGAGAGCACTTCTACGGCAATATTTGGTAACTCAATTAGCATTTCTGGGGTAAAATTATCATGTCCTGGAGACTTTTTTGGGTTAAGTTCTTTTATAATTCTAGCAACTTCAGAAGTAGAAGTCCTAATAGACACATGCGACTCGTTTGCAGTATTGGGCAAGGTTGGCAACTCAAAGTTGTTCTTTTGGCAATTGGGTTGAAATACCTTTTCTAGGTGATTTGCAAAGCAATTTGTCATATCCTCATCACTACGTACCCATTTACCATTCAACTGTCTTAGAGGCACGTTGGAATCCACTGGTGGCTTGAAAGACTTTTGAGCTTTCCAAAGGGAGTTTTGGTTGTGAGAATTTGGACACAGTTTCTATATATAATTTTCAGTGTTGTGTTCCTCTTCGCGTTTAAGCGCTTTTTTTAACTTTCGTACAGCAGATTTCAGTTGAAGCAGAGTTCAAGGGGAGCAATTTAACTGCCATTCCCGCCTAGCTCACCTTTTCTCATTTACAAGTTTCTCTATTTCATTATTGGTGTTTTTTCTAAAACCAACTGATTTGTTGTTTCTTTTTGGTGTTGCCAATACAGCTGCGTTAGTTACTAATTCTGTAATTTCTCTTATATTTTCATCAATGTCTCTTCCTGTATTTATTTTGCAACCAATATTGATGTGGGTGCTGTTATACTTCCTATATTTCAACCAGCTAGTGTTAGAGAAACTTTTGGCTCAAATATCATGGGCTGTTCGTATAACTTTATTAGAACAGGAGAATGATCAGATGATAAGTCTGTACATGTATCAGCTGTCATAAGCGATCTACCTTTATTTTTGACTACAGCAAAATCTATTAAGTCTGGTATCCAGCTTATTATGCTTATTCATAATAGTGTAGTACAACTGTCATCCTTTCGGATTAATAAGACGTGTGTTTTGCGTTGTAATCACCACCTGCTACAAATTTTTGAACTTGTGTTCCAAAAATGTCTTTAAATTCGATTTCTGTAATTTTAAAACGATGTGGACAGTATATAGCAGTAAGGTGTAAGTCACAACCCCGATTTTTGAGTGATATTGTTGTAGCTTGTAACTGTGGAGTACCATGCGATTCTAGGGCATAGTGGTTTAAACGCTTTTCCATCTGGATGATTTGTGACATAGACTCTAAATGGCGGAATGTTGAAATTATTCTTATTTGCTAAATGAGTTTCTGATATAAGCAATACATCAATATTCTTTTCAGACAGAAATCTGACAATCTCTAATTTATGTTGGTTAACACCGTTAGCATTCCATAAACAGATGTTCAGTAAGCCCATTTTTTACTTAATAAATTTTACAGGAATTGATTTTGTGATTTTATTAAATCTTGGATCATGTTTTGCATGCTAGACATAAATTGTGTCATACACTGTGTAACATTTATAATCATAGCTTCAATACCTCCATTTGGAGGATTTTGCGGCATTTGCAATTGCACTTTCACGACATTTGCATAGCTTCCTTGCATTATTATTGTTAGAAGTAATAGGATTTGAACTTTTCTCTGAGGTTGCTATAATTTCATTACGGAGTGTTTGTAACATCTGGTTACGACGTGTTTGAATACCCTGTGACAACTTCGATTTCAAATCTTTATATGCAGGACAACCCCAGTATTTAGTAGTGTGATTTCCTCCACAATTGCTGCATTTTTTATTTAATTCTTCTTTCTTAAGGGTGCATTTAGAAGTGGGATGTAAATCACCACATACCACACAAACACTGCGTAGAGCGCAATATGATTTAGTACGCCCATATTCTTGGTAGTTAGTACATTGTACCGGACCGTTTCTTTTATGTGGTTCTTCCACAGTTACTCTACGATGCAGCAAATATTTCAGATTGTATATAGGATGGGTCTCATTTTTGTTAGTTGATTCGAATTCGGCAACAATTCGATTTTAAACATTGGCTGTTGTACTTTGTTTCTATTAAATATATGTACAACTGTTTTAATTCCAAAACACATTCTTTCAATGCTTCTTTCACTTCACTAGAGTCTACGGCGGACCCTTGATTCCAACAACTATTAACTGCGATCTTGAACGGCGGCTACAAATTCACATGTATTTTTGGTATAATTTCGTCTGGCCGTTTCAGTCTTTCCAATTTCAAAACGTTAAGACCTTCCGATCGAGTCACCTGTCAAAGTTTGGAGGTGAGCGGTTTTCAAATTTATAGTGACAGGAGTATTGGGTATCTTTTTATCTTGAGTGTCGACGAGTTGTTGATTTTGCGGATAATAATATTAATCGATACTTATCGAATACTGCAATCACTAAAATCCGGCAATCAGTTAAATAAAGGAATAACTACGTAATTTGGATATTTTTATACACATGTGCAGAGCACTAAAAGAAGCATAAAAGAAAGCCATTGTACATAGTAAGAGGTAACGTGTTTATTAAAATGTCATTAATATGATTTTAATGCGAATTTATGTTCTAACACGAATGTAATTAAGAAGTAATTCACGGAAGCCAACGGTCAAAGTTGATTCATACTATTTTTGTACCGAATTCTTTCCATACTAAAAAGGCTCTTCAGCATATCATTTGGAAGCTGGGATTTAGGCAAGCTCATATTCCGGAATTAAGTATGTTAAATTAATGATTCCACATAGAGAAGTTTTTCCAAATTAAGGATATACATCTGCCGGTGAGTCAAGGTCCGTTCACGTACAATTTTCTTCCTTTTGCTTGACAATTCATATTTTAACAAGTTGAAATTTAAAAACGTATGTTTATGTTGTTGTAGCGGTAGAAGGCAAGGCACAATTCCGATTTCTTTGGCGCCGCGATTTGAAGGTAGCGTTGGAAAGTCTTCCTGATTAAAAAACATATAGGGTTATAGGGTCCGCAAACGCTTAGTTTAGGAGATATTCGGCCTTAAAGTTCAAAAATTCGCAAAATTGGACCATTTCAAGGAGCTATTTCACCACATTAAACACACTTTTTTCACATTTTTCACTTCAAATTAATTAAATTGCACTATAATCTTTTAAATAAATCAACATTTGGGGAAACTTTAGTATACCATCCCAAGATTTCCGGGTTAAAAGTTGTATGGTTGGATAGGGCTGATGCTCCAGATTAAGAAAATATATAATTGTTGCCGCCGCAAGCTTATAGTTTTCGAGATATTTGCATTTAAAGTTGAAAATTTTGCAAATTTTATCTTGCAATTTCTCGATTGCTAGCAATTATTTAATTCATATTATGCACTTTTTATGCACTTACACTTCACTACATTGTTTCTACATATTTTTTTTCCAGTAATTATTTAGTTATTTTCTTAAAATTAGCATTTTATATTTTACACAATTTTCATTTTATGCACAATAACAAAAGTATTCCTTGTTGACAAATAATAAGTATTGCCATAATTACACATTTATCAAACGAATAAAAATGAATATAAAAACTCAAACGCAGGAAACAAATACCATCTGAAATAAATTTTTCATTGTAATAAAAAAAGTTTTAAGGCGTATATGTATATTTAATTGCATCTAATAATTTTACGAAAGGATCGTCATGATTATTTACAATATTTTTCCTCCAAGTATATTCAAAAATTAAATTGGAAAAATCTTCGCTATTATTGTAATTATCCTTTATAAAAAAACGTTTAATTACGCGCCACTGGGACTCAATGCGTTGAGTGTGAGTCCCGTCCTCGGCAACGAACGGATTATCGGGATCGCTGTGATTAAGGCGTCGGTGCTCATTCCCGTGACTGGCCGGACAGTCGTATGCCCTTCAGCAATCAGTACATATAATACTGCCTTTTGCCACGTGCTTTTCTATCAAAGGTATGAGCACCTCAGCAGACCTGACATTGCCGGGACATACCTCCAGCCTGAGGTCGTCACTCCCATCCTCAACCATCCCAAGAACCCAGTGGTCCTCGACTCTCCGCCCTAAAATAAGAAAAGATATATTAATTACATAAAAAAATTATATTTTTATTATTACCTTTGTTGTATTTTCTCTTTCCAAATTTGCTTTCATCAATTTGAACAGTTTTACCAGGACCACCAATTTTACCTACCGCTACCTGATGGTCAACCTGGTATAAGCTTCGCGGCAGTAATTATACCAGTCACATATTGTAGGGCTAGACAAAACTGGTTCCCTGATAAAACTGTTTTTCCTCACTTCCGCATGCGACCAATGAGATGCATACGCATACATTAGATAAAATACCTGCGGAAGTGTCATTTTCACGTTGTCGAACCAGGTATTGCTCGACCTCACCAACGCAGTTCGGTTCCGACAACCCCCTTTCCGGCATCGGAACACCCCAACGGTGCTACTTTTGTTTAATGACAGCGTCATTGGCACTTTATGCGTACGGCAAATTTTGGCTTTCAAAATCAAACCTTGTTCTTCGGCAAAGGAAATACTTTTGAATCAAATGTTTGGAATATTTTTCCAATATTCCACATTGACTTCACTTCCGCCGTTTTAAGAACATTGGTTCGCTTTATAACACCTCGGCTGGTTGACGCTCCGACACAATCTATTTAAATACCTTAAGTTATATTTTTATCAATTTAAAACTTATATTACTTACCTGATGAATTTGCACGCACTCGCTTTATGCCACCTCGGCTGGTTGGCGCTCCGACACAATCTATTTAAATACCTTAAGTTATATTTTTATCAATTTAAAACTTATATTATTTACCTGATGAATTTGCACTCATTTTTTAAAATTCGACTTTTAATAGTGATATATGTATTTATATATATTTTAAATCGTATATACTTTAAATTTTTATTTATAATATACATATATATATATATTTTAAATTTTATGAACTTTAAATTCGCGGAACTTCCAATCGCGGAATTCAGATGAAATAAATATGAAACTTATAAACGGGAAAAAAGGAAAGGTACATTGTTTAGTTGTAACAATACCCGTTATAGAAAATGTAGTTTAAAAAAAGGAAACGTGGAATTGATAAATGTGAAGATAATGACAAAACGGACAACAAAAAGAACGGTACCTTGTTTAGTTGTAACAATATCCGTTATAGAAAATGTAGTTTAAATAGGGTGATATACCCTATTTAACAGAACTTTTAGATTACCTTCGCGCATTAGCAGCCTTCGGCCGCGCTTAAAAAACCTGGCCGATCCAACACCAGGGTAAACATTAGTCCATTCGCGTCCCACTTCTTTCTGCATTGGCGGCCTTCGGCCGCGCTTCAAAAAAAAATAACCCTGGCCGATCCAACACCAAAGTGTGTCAAGTTTTTTTTAAGTAAAACTCCTTTTCGCGTTGGCGGCCTTCGGCCGCGCTTCAAAAAAAATAACCCTGGCCGATCCAACACCGGGGTGTATCAGATTTTTTTTTGAGTAAAACTCCTTTTCGCCTTGGCGGCCTCCGGCTGCGCTTCAAAAAAAATAACCCTGGCCGATCCAACACCGGGGTATGTCAGATTTTTTTTAAGTAAAACTCCTATTCGCGCTGGCGGCCTTCGGCCGCGCTTCAAAAAAAAAATAACCCTGGCCGATCCAACATCGGAGTGTGTCAGATTTTTTTTGAGTAAAACTCCTTTTCGCGTTGGCGGCCTTCGGCCGCGCTTCAAAAAAAATAACCCTGGCCAATCCAACACCAGGGTGTGTCAGAGTTTTTTTTTGAGTAAAACTCCTTTTCGCGTTGGCGGCCTCCGGCCGCGCTTCAAAACAAATAACCCTGGCCGATCCAACACCGGGGTGTGTCAGATTTTTTTTTTTGAGTAAAACTCCTTTTCGCGTTGGCGGCCTTCGGCCGCGCTTATAGATATGTATATATAATATTATATAATAACATTACGTAATAAAGTGTACAGTACATGGGTACAGTACGAAAACTCAAATTTTGTTTCAATATGAGTGCATGATAACCGAAAAATATAACCACTTCATACCCAAAACCCATATTATAAATATAATAATATATACTATGAGCGCCAAAAGTGAGTCAACACTTATTCAATTAATTTATTTGCAAAGATTTCGATTACAACGTAAATATTTAATCCAATGTTAATACTTAAAGTTAAAGCTTATTCAGTACTTAGGAAATGAACATAAAAAAAAAAAACAACAACATAGCAAATAAGGCGAGTATGCACAAGAAAACCAAAATTCTTCATATTTTTCGCATCAAAAGTGAGTCAACATTAGTAAGAAAAAACTCAAAAATTATAAATAGAAAAATTTTAATATTTTGTTTGTCCTCCCTTTGCTTTGATGACACATTTGAGTCTACATGGCATTGATTCGACCAATGTCTTGGTGTATTCTGGCGAAATTTTGAGCCATTCTTCCCGTAGCGCCGATTTTAAAGTCTCCTTGGAAGTCACGTTCCTTTTTCTAATTTGACGGTCCAAATGATCCCATAAATTCTCAATTGGATTGAGATCTGGAGACTGGGGAGGATGAGGAAGCTGTTTTTTGGTGTTATATAGCAGAAATTCTCTTGCTAAATTCGATTTGTGCTTGGGATCATTATCTTGCTGAAAGATCCATTCAGCAGGCAGACCCAAGGCGGCGATGCTTGGTGCAAGATTTTTCTTTAAAATACCAATATACCCTTTGGCATTTATTGTTGTCTCAATAAAGTCCAGTTCACCGACACCAGCAGCAGAAAAACACCCCCAAACCATTACTGAGCCCCCGCCATGCTTCACCGTTTGTTGGATGTTTTGATCATGGAACTCTGCATTTGGTTTTCGCCATATTTTTCGGGGCTTTTCTCCCCCAAAGATTTCAAACTTACTTTCGTCAGTGAAAAGAACGTTGCTCCAAAAAGAAAAGTCTTCATATTGATATTTTCGAGCATAATCTAGTCGCTTTGCTTTATTCACTTTTGATATGAAGGGTTTCTTCCTTGGACGCCGACCATAAAACCCATTTTTATGCAGGATTCGCCTTATGGTATTACTACTCACGCTTTTTCCTGTATCTGCTGTGATGTCTTTAGCGATCTGTACAGCACTGGACCTGGGATTCGTTCTTACAATGCCAACTATTTGCCTCTCTTCTCGTTCAGTCAAAACTTTTGGTCGCCCAGATCGCTTAAAATTTTCGACCAATTTAAAATTTTCGAACTTATCAATTATTTTTTTAATTGTTGTATGGTGCCTTCCAACAATTTGAGCAATTTCACGTAAAGATTTTCCTTTTTTTTTTAAATCAATAATAATTTTCCGCGTCTCTAATGAAATTTCGGTTCTCATCTTAATTTAACGCGTGTATGCTAACTTAAGTGAAAATGTTAACTAAATGCGATCAGAAAGAATGCGTTATTTATGCTTACAACAAAAACCTACAACAAAAGTATTGGCAAATATAACGGTTTCCTTGCAAAAACAATGCTAAATGCAAGCGTTGACTCTCTTTTGGAGCAAAAAATATGTGTTGATTTTTCTTTTGATCTCAACATAACCTATTGACATTGTTGTTGTTGTTTCTTTGTTTTTAATGTTATGAATAATCAATAGCTCTTTCAGTTAAAGTGATTAACTTATATCAGTTACGAACTTTATAGTCAGAATTTCTAGAAGAATTTTGATTTTGTTACTGTTGACTCACTTTTGGCGCTCATAGTATATTGTCGCCTAAAATACAAACCAATGTATCATCAAAAATAAATGGAAATCGCTGACAGATATAATAACCAAAATTTATCCATTTTATAACGAAAACTTAAATTTTATTTCAATATTGGATATAAAGTGGTTATATTTTTTGGTTATTATACGCTCAAACTCATGTTTTAAATATAATTATATATGTATATACTGTCACCTAAAATACAAACCAATGTATCATCAAAAATAAATGGAAATCGCTGACAGATATAATAACCAAAATTTACCATTTTATAACGAAAACTTAAATTTTAAGTGCATGATAACCATAAATTATAACCATTTTATACCAAACAGTCAATATATTTTTTTATTTTCAACGTAGAAAGGGGTACTACGCGAAAGTACTTCAGTCACCCCGGGTATTCGCTCGGCCAGGGTTATTTTTTTAAAGTGCAGCCGAAGGCCGCCAACGCAGAAAGGAGTACTATGCGAAAGTACTTCAGTCACCCCGGGTATTCGCTCGGCCAGGGTTATTTTTTTAAAGTGCAGCCGAAGGCCGCCAACGCAGAAAGGAGTACTATGCGAAAGTACTTCAGTCACCCCGGGTATTCGCTCGGCCAGGGTTATTTTTTTTAAAGTGCAGCCGAAGGCCGCCAACGCAGAAAGAAGTACTATGCGAAAGTACTTCAGTCACCCCGTGTATTCGCTCGGCCAGGGTTATTTTTTTAAAGCGCGACCGAAGGCCGCTAACGCAGAAAGGAGTACTATGCGTAAGTACTTCAATCACCCCGGGTATTATGTATATAAAAATGTTATATTACAATCATAAACATATATGTATATTATAATGTTATCACACGATTTTACTTATCTGTGTTTATTAAATATAAATCACATATTCATATGTTCATATGTTCATATATGCATGTATATGGGAACACTTTTCAATTTTAGCTTGTAAACCTTCTTTATAGTTTTTTTTATAGTTAATAAAGAAAAAAGAATCACTTGAAAGTAGAAACAAAGAAAACGCTGTGAAACGCCGAAAAATCCTTCACTTTTGGTTTTTAAGGTGTGGCAATGCTGGTTTTCCTTGTAAATATAAGCACTCTAAACTTTTCAGCCATAAATTTGACAAGTGACTTTTAAATTACTAAATTTAGTTGAAAAATTGCAAAATAATTGTGAAATGTAAGCTTATTTCAAAGCTTAGAGTGTATATTTAAATATACAGTGTAAAGAAAGTGAAAAAATGTAGTGTAACATAGAGAAATAACA
>CM050326.1:85043906-85097815 GCA_027475135.1 Bactrocera correcta
TTTAATGTCAAAGATAATAAATTTTGCCCCAATCCCATATGACGTTCAGTTTTTTTCTATCCTGCCCGTCAATTAGAAAAATCGTAAAAATGAAAAAAAAAAAAACGAAATTTAACACCCAAATGCGTCTTTATTCATTCAATAAATGTTATCTCTTAAAATCTTTCTTTAATTCGGAACTCATTAAAAACTTTAATAGGATTGCTTCCAAATGTATTCATTTGCAAGTTTTTTCACATTAGTAAACAGCTGGTTCGAATATTGGTTTTGCGTATGTTCGAAAAGACGAAAATCCAATCATATTCTGTGACACCATTAAAAATCAGAATTGGTTTGCAATTCTGACAGCTAAGCAATTCTGTCTTGGATTCCACAACACCCCTGACTATTGCCGTCCTTTTCGAATTCAATTACAAAAGGAATTAAACCCTAAATGCACTAGATTTGCGCTAGATCCTGCAAAGGAATTAACTTCAAAATATTCGTGGTATTATCTTCCTTTTTCAGTCATAACATCGCTCCCGATGTTATTCAATATGCACCAGTTTTAATTGGAGAACTCATAAGAATCTGCTAAGTCAAGCAATAAGGACGTGAAGATGTACCGACTCCATCATACGCGAAAGAACTAACGGAGTGGATTAGGACTTGCTAACCCGATTGCTTTTGAGCTTAGATCCTTTCATCACCAGTCAAAGAAAGTATCATGCAAAAGTAAATCAATTTTATTAAAATGAATTTTTGATTAAGTTGAATAATATTCAAAAAATTGTTTTCTTCGTTTATCAACTTTTTTAATTTAATATAATTAATTAAAATTTGTTGCCATCGAGAGGTGGCGGAGTGGGACTTGGGAGAGGGAGATTTTAAAAAGCTTTGGCCAAAGTTTCATTTTAATATTGGCAGTGGAAATATTTTTGGCCGCTGATTCCATACAAGACCGACCACTGCGCATCGGTGTACCACCTCATAGTACTTTTCCTCAACACCATCTTGAGGTTGGAGTCGTTCCAATCGTCTTTGTTGCCTAGGGTAACCTTAAACTTTTTCCTGAGGTTAACCTTTTTGATAGCACTATCTCTCGGGAGGAGGGCCAATGGTAGGTTGCCGCTTATCCTTTTCATCCTCTGGGATGAGACTACCTTGCCTTTTCCCCACCCCTCTGCCGTTATTTGCAGAAGGGTGTGTTTGGCTACCTGACCGATGACCAAATGAAGCGGTGTAAGTTCAAGAAGAACCTCCAATGCTGCCGTTGTACAGGTGCGCATTGCGCCCGTCATGCAGACACAGGCCAGCCGCTGTAGCTACAATAGCTTAGTCCTAACCGATATCTGCGACGCCACTGAGGCCCAGGCTACCGCCCCATACGTGATTATCGGTCTCACTATCATATCTAACTGCCAGCCGATTGCTCACCATTGAGGCTTTTGTCGCCTTGACCAAGGTCAGGTTTACGTGCTGCTTCCACCTCAAGGTGGAGTCTAGCGTCAATCCTAGGTATTTGACACTGTTGGTCATTCCTATCTCCCTTCCCCCCAGTGAGAGAATCCTAAGACCGGGTAGGGTCCTGCGTCTCGTAAACGGGATTACTAACGTCTTGGAGGGGTTGATGTTCAGTTCAACCTTCCTACACCACCCCTTCCCTAGATTGTGGCCTCTTTGGCACACAGAGAGTGTCTTCATATTTGCCTTTTGCCATAATTACAATGTCATCCGCATGCCCTTGGCAGCGGATCCCATTGTCTGTTAGCAGTGTCAGCAGGTCGTCTACGACTAGACTCCATAGCAGGGGTGATAACACACCCCCCTGTGGGCAGCCTCTTGTTGTGCCGAGACGAATTCTGCTATCACCTGCTGGGGTCTCAGCAACTCTGTGCGCAGTACGGCTTCTATCCATCAACCCACTGGTGCCGCCACATTCCTTTTCTCCAGTGCCCTGACTACACTCTTGTGGGATGTGTTATCAAAAGAACCTTCGATGTCCAGGAACGCGCAAAGCATCACCTCCCCATGCTCCAGTGAACTCTCTATTTCAGAGGGCAGAACAGTACTGGTAGATCTGCCCGCTCCGTAGGCATGCTGAGCCGCATGCAGTGGTGAGCTCTTCAGCGCCTGCGCTCTTATTTCCTGATCCACGATCTTCTCCATGGTTTTTAGTAGAAAATACGTTAGACTTATTGGCCTAAAAGATTTCGCCAACGAGTAGTGCTTCCTTTCTACCTTGGGTATAAACCTTCGCTGTCCTCCATACCTCAGGGATATACGCCATTGTGAGGCTCTTTCTCAGCAGCCGAACCAGGTAAGGCAGCGGAAGCTGCTTCCCCTGTTGTAACAGCGCCGGAAAGAGGCCATCCACTCCCGGAGACTTGAATCTTTCGAACTCGCGGGATCGCCTGTACTCGATACGGGGTGGACAGTGGTCCTCCCGAACTGTCTCCGGGAAGTGCGCCCGCAGGAGCTCCATGGCTCTGTCCTCCGAACTGGTCGTAAAAGTCCCGTCGTCCCGTTGATGGCAGTCTCTATGTTCTTCGTGACCCTGGCCAGAGCTTTGTGCAGCCGAGCCGCTTCTGGCGTAGTGGCGACATTTTCGCAGAATCTCAGAAGCTGGCCAGAGCTTTGTGCAGCCGAGCCGCTTCTGGCGTAGTGGCGACATTTTCGCAGAATCTCAGAAGCTGGCCTGCTTTGTAGACCTAAAATCTTTATTGTACAAGGTGAGATAACTCCGGTATTCTGCCCAGACCCCCATACGTCTTGCTCTGTTATACAGGCTGCGCACCTTTTTCCGGAGGTCCGCTGGGCGCTTTTAGGGGGCAGCTGCCATGATAAGCGTTAATTACAGCCCCGTTCAGGTCAGAAAGCCTATTCTCCAGCCCAAGGCCTGAAACGCTATCATCAGTCTGCCCCCTCCTGCTTAATTCCCTGCTTAATAAATGCCTGAAGGCGACCCAATTCGCTTTCCGAGGGTTACGTCTAGGGGGGAGTTGTCTAACCTCTACCTTTAGCTTGAACCTTATAATCCTGTGGTCTGACAAGGAGGGCTCCGTCGAGACTCTCCATTGCGAGACCAGTCCGCTTGCAGGCTCATTGCTCAAGGTGATGTCCAACACCTCCCTCCTGCTTATAGTTATGAAAGTGGGTTCATACCCTACATTCTCTATACCTAAATTGTACTCTAATAGAGACTCACCTCTTATGTTGCAGTCGGTACTGCCCCATTCCGTATGGTGAGCCTGTGCCGTCTACAGTGCTCCACCAGCCTTTCCACCACCTCCGGGGGTGCTGTAGGTGCCTCCCCTGGGAAGTATGCCGATGCCTGGACGAAGACCTTGCCTTCAAAGTCCCTGGCCTGCACCGCCACCAAGTCCTGCGTCAGAAAATCTGAAATACAGAAAAAGTCAATGTTGTACATGTTCTATGTCTCTCGCTAGAGATATCCCAGATTACCTTATTTTCCTTGAGGTCTTCGACCTCTCCTCCTTCTTGAGGTCTTTGACCTCTCCTCTGTAGACCCAAGGCTCTTGGATCAGCAGTATGCCCAATTTCTCCGCTGTGAACCTGCTTGTTATGACCGCTGAGGCTGCAGCCGCGTGATGCAGGTTCATTTGGGCAATCTCCGTATTGACGGCCATTATAAAATAGGTTCGAGGAAGGGCAGATCCTCTTCCCCGCCGTCAATCTCATTGCTGACCATAAGGTCTCCTAACCTGTCGAGGAGCTCCTGCGTGGAGGGTAACTCTGCTGTCTGATCGACTTCGGAGACGCCGGTAGTCGCTGTTGGCACTGCCTTCTCCGTCCTGCTTCCGCAGGGCCGCTCTGGCACCACGTCCCCCTGCATTCCTGCTACCTCCGGGTCTGCCTCAGACACTGCCTGCTTATCCGATCCTTTGCTTTGGAGTGCCGCAGACATTGCAGCTCCCTTGCTCGCGATGGCTGCATTCTTGTAAGGCCGCATGACCACCGTGCTGAACCTGTAGAGCAGGCGGAAGCTCGCTGCCCGGACGTACTTGTACGATTTATCGTCAATGTATACGTTTAATCTCCATCCTTTCATCTCACCTATCTCCTCCATTTTTCTGCTGGCAACACGCCAGGACGAGATGCTGAGTCCCCCGTTCTGGTTTTCCACCAGGCCCAAGGCGAACTGATAGGGCTTGCCCCCGCCCAAGGCCTCTGTGCTTTGGAAACGTCGCTCCGCCTTGCCAGTCCCCGCTTGGACTCCTCAGCCATGCACTCCCACCTGCAGCCCCCTAGCATCCTCCCCTTCCCAAAACTTAGGAAGGATGCCGCGTAGTCCTCCCCCCTGAAAACCTCCTCCATGAGGAGGTGTTGTTGTTGTTGTTGTAACGGTTATCTAGTCCCCGTTAGGATGGTAAGGATTACCTGTGTTGTCGTCGAGGTCATCTAACGGTAGGCCCAGGAAACGTGCTGTTTCGACGGGGTCGGACCAAAGGGAGGAGGGTGTTAGATGGGTAGGGTTTGTGGGGCATACAAAGAGGTGGTCAGTGTCATGCGGGGACTCGTTGCATGCAGGACATACATTGGGTATGTCGGGGTCGATTCTGGATAAGTAGGAGTTTAACCTGCTACAGTATCCAGAACGAAGTTGCGCTAGGGTCACTCGCGTTTCTCGCGGCAACTGGAGCTCTTCGTCTGCTATAGATGGTGGTTTGACTCCAAGAACGCCATTCACGGGAAGGGAGTCGATGAAGGTGTTGATGGCTCCACTGTGAATGGCGGCCAGTGCCTGTCGATAGTTTGTTGCGTCCGAAGTCTGGTCGGCGTACTGTCTGATGTCGTCGACGTAGTCGAGGAAAGACCTCTTGATGCTCCTGGGAGCCGGTTCCGCTCCAAGCAGGTGGCTGCAGGGGTGATTCCTACGGAAACAACCCAGCAGGAACTGTCTGGAGAGGAGTTGATTATGCTCCTTTACAGGAAGCATATGCGTCTCACTGTGGAGGTGTTCGATGGGAGACATCAGGAGGCATCCCGTCGTAGTCCGGAGTGCAGTATTTTGGCAGGTCTGGAGTTTCCTCATCTGCGTACCACTGCATCCAGGCGACCATATAGGTGCTGCATAGTTGAGGACCGGCCGGCCGATTGCCTTGTAGGTTGCCAGCAACGTTTCTTTGTCTTTTCCCCATGTGCTGCCGGCTAGCGACTTGAGGATTTTGTTGCGGCTCTGTACCTTGGCGATAATCGCGGTCGTGTGGGGAGAGAAGGAGCATAGACTGTCGAAAGTTTCCCTAAAATCTTAGGGTTATTGACGGTCGGAATTTTTACGCCATCGACCGCAATATTAAGCTCAAGTCTATACTCCTTCGTCCAGTTTGTGAATATGGTCGCTGTGGATTTGGTGGGTGAAAGATGGAGGTTTCGTGCAGTGAGGAAACGAGAAAGGTCGGAGAGGTAGCTGTTTACCTTCGAACACATGCCATCGATTCCATTGCCCGACGTCATTATCGTGCAGTCATCTGCGTACGAGGTTATGGAAACCCCCTCTGGTGGTTGAGGAAGTTTCGAGATGTAGAAATTAAACAGTAGCGGGGAGAGGACACCACCCTGCGGAACCCCCTGTTTAATTCTTCTCAGTTTTGATGTTTCGCCTCGAAATAGTACGGATGACTGTCGACCGTTCAGATAGTTCATGGTCCACCTCTTTAGCCCTGGAGGGAGAGTGGTTTTTTCGATGTCCTGCAGTAGCGTTGTGTGATTGACCGTGTCAAAAGCTTTTGACAGGTCCAACGCTACGAGGATCGTTCTTTCGCAGGGTGGTTTCTGGTTGAGGCCACGAACTATCTGGGCGTTTATGACGCTAAGTGCTGTGGTGGTGCTGTGCACTTTACGGAATCCATGCTGGTGGCTGGCTAGGCTCAGGTGGTGAGTGAAGGTCGGGAGTAACAAGGCTTCAAGTGTCTTCACTACTGGGTAGAGGAGAGTTATCGGGCGATAAGATTCCCCTTTGTTGGCGGGTTTCCCAGGTTTCAGTAGTGGGACCACTCTTCCGACTTTCCACACATCGGGTATTTGAAGAGTGGTGAGCGACAGGTTGAAGACCTTGGTGAGATATTTTACTCCCGTCGAGCCTAGATGCTTTAACATTAGCATATTGATTCCGTCTGGGCCGATGGATTTGGACGATTTTGCCTTGTTGATGACACCCTGAACCTCCTCATCGGTGAAAGTAAGTGGCGCGCAGTTGTTTGGCATTTTGCGCAGCCGTCGGTTAACACATCTCTTAGCTTTGTCTACCGAAGGGTGCAGTGTAAACTGCCGGCTGAAGTAGCTCGCGCACTTCTTCGGGTCCGAGGAGGCATGACCGTTGAATTGAACTTCAACTCGGTCGTCATGTCTCCTCGGATTAGACAGAGCTTTGACAGTAGCCCAAAGCTTACTCACACCGGTGGAGAGGTTGCAGGACCTCAGGTGCTCTATCCATTTCGTCCGCTTATGTTGATTTACCATTCGCCGAATCTCCAAATTGAGATCCCTTATTCGGGGATCCCCGGGATCGGCATGGCGTAAGGTGTCGCGCTCATTAGCTAGAACCGCTGCTTCGGCTGGGAAATTGGGGCGGATTTCCGCTAATCTTCCAGCCGGGATGAAGCGAGCGGTAGCTGCTGCGATCACCTTGCGGAATTGACGCTCGCCAACGCATACGTCCGTAGGAATGGGTAGAGCGTTGAAGGTGTTCTCGGTAAATTCCGTGAAGCCGACCCAATTAGCTTTTTTAAAGTTAAAGAAGGTACGGTTATCCACGGAAACAAAATCGGAAGGCTTCTCGATCGAGATAATTATGGGCAGATGGTCTGAAGCGAGAGTTAGCATAGGTCGCCAGGTTATGCTATTAATCAGACCACCGCTAGCAATGGTAATATCTGGCGAGCTATTACAGGTGCCCATAACTCTGGTGGGGGCTTCGTCATTCATTGTGCAGAATGTCGAACCGTCTATCTGTTCCGCCAGCTCCATCCCCCTACGATCATTTGACAGGCAGGAATGCCAAAGATCGTGGTGCGCGTTAAAGTCGCCTAGTACCATACGGTTTTCACCACGAAGTAGCGCGCCTATGTTCGGGTGATATCCTGTTGGGCAACATGTAACTGGGGGGATGTATATATTGAATATTTCGAGCTCGACATCGCCTGACCGGATAGCTATGCCCTGACATTCTAGGGTAGTATCCCTTGGGTCGATGTCTTCTTCGATTAGACGGTACTGCACAGTGTTGTGCAATATGAAAGCTAGGCCACCACCACTATCTCGCTCGCGATCTTTACGTATTACGTTGAAACCTGCACAACTCAGAAGATCTGAGCGGCTGTTTAACTTGGTTTCTTGGACCGCAGCTATCGATATACGTTCCCGATTCATAAGTGCAACTATCTCCTCGATCTTACTCTGGAGTCCGTTGCAGTTGAATTGAAGGAGTCTGGTGTGTCGCGGGTGTCCGTGGGTGATCCTGGGGGTGAGGGAGTGACGTGTGGGTGGTATTTGTTGCAGCTGCAGAACCCGCAGGGGCGGTTGTCGCACTGGGGTGTTGGACGGCGACGCCACTGTTGTGAGTTGCGGGGGCAGACTCCTGCAGCATGGGGCAACGTAGGAATCACTCCACTCACGTGTGGTGCGCAGGCCGGAACACGTCGGGAAGTGACACCAGCCAGCGCAGGAATTGCACTTTACTGATGTGACGTTCCGACGTATGACGGCCTGACACACGGAACAGACTGTGCGAGGGACCAAGAGTTGCTGATTGGACCTCGCACGAGGATTGGAGCGGGATGAAGGTTGGGGGGGGGATAAGTCAGAGTGGGAGCTATGTTGCCTGTTTGAGCTCCTGACCGTTAAGGTCCTCGGTTGGCCACTCTGGTTGAGTGGCGGCGCGGCGCGCGAACTATGTGCAGATTGCACAGCCGTAGAGGCTTGTGTCGCAATATTGCGCAGGCAACATGGGGCCACGTAACGCGTGGTCCACTCCCTGTGGGTCTTAAGGCCTGAGCAGGTCTTAAGATGGCTCCATCCATTGCATGTGTTACACCTGACCGAGGTGGAATTTGGATGGAGCCTTTTTGCGCAGACGCAGCAGAAAAATTCCTCCGGGCCCGGGTTGGACTCGATGCCAGCACGAGTCAGGAGGATACGGAGCAACCCTGCTGCTAGGCGTTGCTCCAGTGACGACAAACACAAATTAATACTCACCGATCCGAACGGGGTCAGATCGCCGAAATAACAGCCCTTGGTCGGATGAAATCCGAGTCAATTCCGGTGCGTAGAACCGGCTGTCTTGGGAGGTCCTGGAGCGCGGTGAGCTCCTCCCGTTTCAACGATTCCGCCGGACAGTTAAGAGGCAGTACAGCCATACGGATGCATATCTGCGCCGCCTCTCCTCCACTCGGTGGGGAGACGGTCCAGATGGTTGGCCCTCGCCTGCTTTTGGATTGATGCCCCGCAGCCTTTTGGAGCTGGGGGGCTCCTGCGGCGTGATCTGGCCGCTCTTACGTTTTGCAGCTTGGACATACGTGTCTGTGGGCATTGCCCTGTTATCGCCCCGCCTTGCAGTCAAGGTGGTGCTGACCGGGCCACGGTTGCCAGTTCCGCTGCCTTGCGCGAGTTATATGTACATACATGTACATATATACATAAGTATATATATATATATATAAATAATAATTTACAATCATACTTATTGTATACTTACAGATAATTACTTAAATATAAACATACATATATGTACATGTACAGCTAGAGGAAAACCAATAACTTGTAAACAAATGAGATGTTAAACATGTAATACAAAATAATGCAACAACAAACAATGAAGACACTTGTTTGTCAACAACATGTGCAGCAACAATGCTGTGATAAAATAACATTCATCGGCGATCAGGACAACCGCCAAATCACCTGACAATTGTCTGTAGCTAATGTTGTTGTTGTCATAGCAGTAATGATCAAACCATAGAGCGACCGTTAAATGGTCCGATTAAGCAAACATCAAATTGTAAGGATGGCGGATATAAAATATTTGTTTACTCACTACTATAAATAGGCTAAGCAGTTAGAAATAATTGGAATTGAAGTTTCGGATGTTAATGAATAAAGACATATTATTCTTACTCGCAGTTCGTGGACTTATTTTTTTTTTAACTGGCGCAGTATGTTACTGCTATAGCCTAAAAGTGTTGAAAACGAAGGTGTTTAAAATTTATACCGCAGAAACAACGCAGGCAATAAAAAGTTAATAAAAAGTCTTGAAAACAAAGGCATACATATTTTTGCTGCAGAAACAACACAGACAGTTAGCATTTATTAAATAAAAAAAAAAGAAAAATATAAGAAACTGTTCGAGTGCAAAAACTTTAAACAAATTATATTCACATTTTAATGTTTATAAAACTAGTGAATCAACCGAAATACTTTTTACCACGGTGAACCTTAAACAAAGTGAAGGCAAAAAGTTTTTGAGCAAGTATATTGCTCTTGGAAGTATTGTGAACTCTGAAAGGAGTGACTTCTTGGTTTTTGAATCAAATAAAAAAGTTAAAAAAAACTTTGAAATCTACAAAAAATATTTGAATTTTTTACAATGTAGTACAAAAATAAATAATTTAACAATGGCTGAAGAAAATTTGCCAGATAACGCTACTATGGCTCAATGCCTTAGTGCGATTACAAGGCTTTTGGCCCAATCAGCGGCGCAGCAATCAACATTCTTAAGAAATAAAATTGAAAGGGATTTAAAATATTTACTCCCTTTCAATGGTGAATCGAAAATGCTATTTGCATTTATTAACTCAGTTGATCGAGTTATGGTGGATTATGAGTCACAGAACGAATTAACTTTTCAAATTGTGTTCGACTTGAAAATATGTACAAGGAGATGCCAAAAATTATTTGCAACTGGACAGACCAGCAGACTGGGATACTTGCAAGAAGAAGTTGAAGCAGCACTTCAAATCATCAAAGGACCAGATGCAGTTAACTAGGGATATAACGTTGCTTAGAGTAAGTTCTATTTTAGATCTAAGCAAAGAAAGTGAAAGCCGTTAACTGTTAACTGAATTTTGTGCATTTGATGATAATGGTGTAACGATGAGGGAGATTTTTTCCGGAATGTTAATCCAAAGGATTAAACAGTTAGCTTTTGGAACATTTGCATATGCCATTAGAAATATAATTAGTTTAGCCAGTGCTGAGGCTACCATTCATGAATTCATAGGAATGGATGAAGGAAATTTAAATACTTTTTTTCTAATAAAGAATAATTCAAAAAACTATTCGAGCAATAAATTTCAAAATCAATTTAACAACGAACCAAGCTATCAACAAAATAATACAAGCAGTTTTAGGGATCAAAATAGTAACAGTAGACCTTCTAGCCAAAATGTAGTTAATAATAATAACCTTCGTAGGGGTAATAGCGGAAATTTTACCAATCAAACTTCATTTTCTAATCAATTAAATAGTCAAAGGCCAAATCCTGGCAGTTCCAATAGACCTAATAATAATAGCTATAATAATACACAGCAAACCAGGCAATCAGTTATTCCAATGGAAGTAGATACAGTAAGTCATACTGAAGAAGAAAGAAACGATACAGAAGAATTTTTTTTTTTTTTAATTAGCCTCGGATTTTACAAAAATATATATAAAAATTACTTTGTTCAATAAACATTGGATAGCACTAGTAGACACAGGATCAACTTTAAGCATACTTTAAAAAAGCAGTTTTAATAAATTTGATTTACCTACAATAAATGAAAAAGAAATAACTTTATTAAATACAATTAATGGCGTGGTCAGTAATCCTAGAAAAAAGGTAATTACACCATGTCCAAATGAGTTTAGTGCTCCACAAAATGCTAGAATGAAATGGGTAATGTTTCAATTTAATAAACCATTTGATTTAATACTAGGTATGGATTGGATAGTAAAAAATGTAAAAAGTATAGATGTAAAAAATTTCGAAATTAAATTAGGTAATAATATACGTCTTCCTTTTTTTATCAAAAATAATGCAAAATTATGGAGACGTTATGGAAATTAGTGAAGACCCAACTATAGATTTAAGTCACTTGAATAATCAAGAAAAACAAGTAATTAATAAACTCTTGAAAAAATTTAGTTAATTAATATATAGAGAAGGTGATAGTTTAACTAATACAAATTCAATTTTTCATGAAATAAGGACTATTAGTAATCAACAAATTAACTCAAGAGTTTATAGATTACCACCAAAACACGAAGAGGAAGTTAGGAAACAAATTAATGATATGGAAACACAAGGGATCATAAAGAAGAGCAGAAGCAAGTAGTTGTATTATAGTTGTACCAAAAAAGAAAGATAAGTCTGGTATTCAAAAGTATAGAATTGTAGTGGATTATAGGAGGCTAAATCAATTTACTATTGATTATGAGTATCCTTTGCCTAACATCGACAGTATTTTAGATAAATTAGGTAAAGCGCAATACTTCAGCACATTGGATTTAGCAAAGGGTTACCGCCAGATATTAATGGCAGAAAAGGACATTGAGAAAACAGCATTTGTAGCACCATCTGCATTGTATGAGTATGTTAGAATGCCATTTGGACTCAAAAACGCTCCTGCGACGTTTCAGAGATTAATTAATGAAGTTCTGAGATAATATATTAATAAAATCTGCGTGGTATACCTGGATGACATCCTTATATTTTCCACCTCTCTAGAAGAGCATGAAATATCCTTACAGAAAATTTTTTCCAAATTACAAGAGCATAATTTAAAAATCCAACCCAAAAAGTGTAATTTTCTTCAAAAAGAAACTCCTTTTTTATATCATATTTTAACGGCAAATGAAATAAAACCAAATCCAAACAAAATTGAAATAATACAAAACTTACAGATTCCAAAAACTGAAAAGCAATTAAAAGGATTTCTAGGTATAACGGGCTACTACCGTAAATTTATTAAGGATTATTCAAAGATTGCGTTTCCAATGATAAAGTATTTGAAAAAGGATTATAAAATTAATATAAATGATCCAAAATATATAGCAAGTTTTGAGAATTTTAAAGCATTAATATCTTCTCATCCTATTTTAAAATATCCTGAGTAGGACAAGGAATTTGTCATTACAACTGATGCTAGTGATTATGCGATTGGGGCAGTTTTATCCCATCAAGGACATCCGGTATGTTACATATCCAGGATCCTTAATAATCACGAGCAAAATTATAGTACAACGGATAAGGAATTCCTTGCAATTATTTATGCTGTTACTTACCTCAGGCCATATATATATGGAAAAAAATTTCGCATTGTTACAGACCATTGTCCTATAAAATATCTTAATAATAAATATAAAGGCAAAGAATGTTCCCCTCGTCATCAACGATAGCTTTTAAAGCTACAAGAATTTAATTACGAAATTGAGCATTTAAATGGCAAAGAAAATAAGGTGGCAGACTTTCTAAGTCGTTTAGAAAATTCTCCAAAAATAAACGAAAATAATTCTAATGAATCGAATTTCGAAATGTCAGAAACTATTCATTCAGCAGCAGAAGAGCTTTTAGAGCATATTATTATATAAGAGAAAATAGTAAATAAATACAAAATTCAAATAATATTAACATTTAGTCCATCATTTGAAGTAAAAGTAGTGCATAAAAGAAAAATAATTCAAATAAATCCACTTGAAAATGAAGCAATCGTTAGAAATATTTTGAAGAATAATATTAAAATGGGTAGAATAGGAATTTTTTCTGAAGTATCAGATAAAGATTATCATAAAATACAACAAATATTAATTTCTATGTTTTCACATGATAATAAAATCAAAGAAAGCGATTATAGTAGAACAATTCGCGAAATTTGGTAAACCCAGTAGAGTTATAATGGACAATGAGTTTAGGGCTGAACAACTAATTGAGTATTTTAAAAAGGAAGGTATTGAGGTTCATTTAACGAAGCCTAACAGCCATACCGGTAATGCGGACATTGAGAGGCTGCACTCAACCCTGTTAGAAAAGCTTACGGGAATTGATGACCCAAGTCTCTCAACCGAAATGCGGATGCAGCTAGCCATGGGTAATTACAATGACCGATTCCATTCCACTATAAAATATTCCCCAAGAATGGCTCAAAATAATATTGATCCAAAAATCTTGCATGATTTAATTATATTAATAAAGTAAAACAAAGAGTAATAAATAAAAGAAATAAAGCCAGAGAAGACTATAAGGAAGGTAGAGAAATAGGTCCAATTAAAAATTATAAAAGAGTGCGGCACAAAGACAAACCTTACTTTAGAATAAGCCCACTAAGCAACGTCCATTTATTTAATATAAAAAGGCCTTTAAAACATGCAAAAAATGAAAGTCGAGATACTAATGACTCTATTGTTGATGACAATTCAAGCATAATAGCACTAGCAGGAGACATGGATTAAGATTGCGAGTTAAAAAATAAATAAACAAAAATTTTCGTACACATACATATATGTACATAATTGAAAAAAAAAAAAAAATAAATTTTTAATATGAAAAACCTACATATCTTTTACCTTCCATTCACTTACACCAATATCATTTAAATATTAGATAAGTTAAGCTATTTACATATGGATATAATTCCTAATCCAGGGTGTTATGCGACCCCTGCCCATTGGATGATTTGCAGCCTGGAGGTGAATTCGGCTGTATTCGTACGGAGCCTTCCCAACACCGGGCCGCCTTGGGAAGTAACGGTGGCCTTACTGCGTCAAGGGGATCTGGCGCAGCGGACTTTCTGAATTCCCCTTACGATGACTAGACCGGGAGGCTCACAACACGAGCCAAACGGTCGTAAGAATAAGATGGAGACAAAACAACAACAACAACAACTACAACGGCAACGACCAAAGCAACGACAACGGACAACAGCAGCAGCAGCGGTAGTACCGCTGGTAGGAGTGGCCCATAGGCTAAACGTAAGACGTTTAGATTCATGGAGGTGTTGACGCCGCAAGAACGGGAGCTCTTTGAAGAGCACACTCGCGACGACGACGACGTGCCCTCCTGCAGCGGAACTCAGCGCAGTGTGTCTACCGAGACCACGATAAGTCGCGCAAATGCTGCCCCCGCAACCCCCTTGAGCAGGATCGACTGCGGAGAGGAGGGCGGTTTCACGAAAGTGGAATCTAGGGGTGAACGGAAGAGGAAAAGGCAACGAGGGAACATCCCCTGTACCCCGAAGCCAGGGCAGCCAGGAGGCCACGACGACCCACGTAGAAAAGGAATGAGCGGGGCCACTCTCAAGTGGTACCTAAGATTCCTGGAGGACGGCTTGTCACCAGAGTCAGCTGAACAGCGGGCTCTGAGTAGGAGCAGCGGGAACAACCCCTCTCCCAACAGCGTTCAACGCACAGGCATCAATGGTGGGTCGGCAGCAACAAGGCGCAGAAATCGAAGGCGTCGCCGAGCCCAAGCAGCCGCGTCGGAGGCACGGAGCGAAGCAAGGCCGGCGCCCCAAGAAGCATCAACGGAGAAGAGGAAGAGTGGCCAAATAACAAAACAGGAGCCACCAAGGCCCAAAAGACCACGGGAGGACAAACCACAGGAGGCCAGTGGAAAACGCTCCAACCCCATCGAGCAGCCGGTGAAAACCACAAGCCGCAAATACTCGGAGGCAGTGAGTAGCATCCGAATGGCAGTGTTGCCCCGCAACTACCCGGCGGAGGCCCTGGAATCCGAACAGCTAACGGACCTCTAGGACTGCCTTGTAAATGCCCTGTCTGTTGGTGTCGGCTTCACGGGCGCCTTCAATGGCATTTACTTCAAGGGCGGTATGCTGCTGGTCGACTGCCAAGAGGAAAAGTCGGCCACCTGGCTAACGGAGATTGCGCCAAGGCTAGAGGGTTGGAAGGGTCCGGCCCTGTGTATTAAGAGAGGGGAGGACATACCGCAGCTGCATAGCATGGTGGCGTTCTTCCCAAGAAGCGCAGACAAGGGCTACGACTTCGCGCTCAGTCTGGTGAGGAACCAGAACGAAGGTTTAAGTACCTCAGCGTGGAAGGTCGTAGCAAGCAGCGTTGAGGGGTTTTGGGTGGAACCTCAACATTACGATGGACGACCAGTCGTATAAGTATATTAGGCAGAAGGGCTTCAGGCTGAATTTCCGCTTCGGCAAGATCATCGTGAGGCCATGGAGGCCCAAAACGACGACAACAAATGAGGGAACCGCGACGGGGATGACCGCAGCACCGGCTCCACCCGTAACCCGCCCAGCAACGCATGAGGCGACTGCAGCTGTGGTTTCGGGAGGGCAAAGCGTGTCCCCCAATGAACCCATCTCGGCTGGACCGGTTGGGACCACCGCCGCAAACATAGATGGAAGCAGCAAGCTCCCGAACGAGCAGGATGTCATGCCAACCACCCAAGAGCTCCTGGAGGGCCTGGAGATGCAGGTTGATGAAGAGACAGCGGACGAGGACCTGTCTCTCATCGAGCCCATATTATAAGCTCCGGAACCGGCATAGAAGTGGCCCAGGTGAACCTACATCACGCATCGGCGGCCTCGGCGGTCATCGTGAAGAGGTTCATCTCGGATAACCTGGGCATCCTTCTAATCCAGGAACCTTGGGTGTTCAAAGGAGAGGTAAGAGGCCTCAACTCGGGGAAAAGCAAGGTAATCTGGGATCACTCTAGCGAGAGACCCCGTTCTTGTATAGTCGTTAGAGCCGATATAGACTTTTTCTGTATTTCAGAGTTCCTAACGCAAGACCTAGTGGCGGTGCAGGTGAAGGACAAGGAAGGGTCGGACTTCGTCCTCGCATCCGCTTACTTCCCGGGAGAGACAGCTACATCACCGTGCCTGTCCACTGAAAACGACCACCAGCAAACAAAGCTGCCCCAGGTGGTCCAGCAAACTTTCATCCCTCAGACTAAGGGTGCGTAGGCTGTTCAACAAAGCCAAGCGCACAGGTAGCTGGGAGGATTACAAACGGCACCTAACAGCCTACAATAAGGAGATTAGGCTTGCCAAGTCTAACAGCTTCAAGAAATTCTGTGATAGCGTCTCCTCGACCCCGGAGGCAGCAAGACTGCACAAGGCGTTGTCGAAGGGTAAGACGGACACAGTTTTCTCCCTTAAAAGACAGGATGGGACCTACACGATAAGCGCGGAGGAGAGGGCAGTAACACTCCTACAAACGCACTTCCCGGAGACGGTTCAAGCTGACCTAACCCCAACACCGGTCACACGTAGGCCGGATCGCTCAGACTGGCTGACTGCAAGGAACCTGTTCACTGCAGACTCAGTCAGGTGGGCACTGGCCTCCTTTTCAAGCTACAAGTCACCGGGAGTGGACGGCGTCTTCCCGGCCCTTCTGCAGCAAGGTATGGACATCCTCCTACCACACCTTCTAGGGCTGATGAGAGACAGCCTGGCGTTGTCGCATATCCCTGAACCATGGAGGATTACCAAAGTAATCTTCATCCCCAAGATAGGGAGGAGGGACTATTCGCTGGCCAAATCGTTCCGGCCTATAAGTCTGACCTCCTTTATGCTGAAGGGGATGGAAAAAGTAATAGACAATCATATCAGATCGGAGGCGCTGAAGACCACACCCCTACATGCCGGGCAACACGCGTACAGAGCGGGTAGATCCACAAACTCTGCTCTGTACCAACTCACGTCCGAGCTGCAAGATTCGCTGGATAACGGCGAGGTTGCGATCTGCGCCTTCCTTGATATTGAGGGTGCCTTTGATAAAGCGTCTCATACTAGCGTTATCAAGGCACTCGGGAGAAGGAACGTCAACCCCTAGATACGCAGATGGATAGAAGCCCTTCTGCGCACTAGGGTTGCAGAAACAACAGTGGGTAACAGCAAGATTCGTCTTGGTACCACGAGGGGCTGCCCAAAGGGTGGAGTACTGTCCCCTCTGCTTTGGAGCCTGATAGTAGACGAACTACTCGAGTTACTCACAAGCAATGGAATCCGCTGTCAAGGGTATGCGGATGACATTGTCATAATGGCGAGAGGCAAATTTGAGAACACCCTCTGTGACATTGTTCAAAGGGGCTTAAACTTGGCGAAAGGATGGTGCAGCACGGTAGGGCTAAACATCAATCCAGCAAAAACCACCGTGATCCCATTCACTAAGCGGAGATCTCTTCCGGGCCTGAAGTCCCTAACAATTGGAGGTACAGAGGTAGAAATGTCTAAGGAGGTCAAATACCTTGGCCTCAACTTAGACTCAATGCTGAAATGGAATAGGCATTTGGACCTAACGCTGTCCAAAGCAACTAGAGCACTTATGATTTGCAGACGTCTGGCCGGTAGATCATGGGGATGCAAGCCAAGTATCATCAGATGGCTGTATACCATGGTAGTAAGGCCCATAGTCAGCTACGGAGCGGTTGCCTGGGCCACCAAGGCTGCGCAGCCCTCTGTGATACAGAAACTGTCAAAGCTGCAAAGACTTGCATGTGTCTGTGCCTCGGGAGCAATGCGCACATGCCCCACGATGGCACTGGAAGCCATCCTAGAGCTTACACCGCTACATCAGGTGATAAAGCTAGCAGCAAAGCATACAATGTTACAAATCTCAGCAGAAGGCTGCGGAAGAGGGAAAATAATGTCCTCCAGACAGATGGGCGCTCTAGCGGAAAGCACACCGCTAGCCCTCTTCCCAAGAGACGGCACAATAAGGAAAATAAACCTCGAGAAAAAATTCAACGTAACTCTAGGCAGCAAGAAGGAATGGAACGATTCCACGCTGGAAAGGCTGCTAGAAGACAGTACCATTCAGTGGTACACTGATGGCTCGAAAACACCGGAAGGTATTGGAGCTGGTATTGCGGGACCGCGGACTAAGCTGTCCATACCCATGGGCCGCTTCCCAAGCATCTTCCAGGCTGAAGTTCTTGCCATCAGTCAATGCGCTGAAATCAACCTCAGCCGCAACTATCGCAATCAGCGCATAGCTATTTTCAGCGATAGCCAAGCGGCGCTAAAGGCGATCTTATTATACGAGACCAGATCGCGTTTAGTCGAAGAGTGCATAGGAAGGCTTAACCGCCTGTCCTTGTGCAACCGAATGCACCTAATTTGGGTACCGGGACACAGGGGAGTAGAAGGGAATGAGAAGGCCGACGAACTGGCGCGCACGGCGGCAGCGTCCAGGATGTTGGGACCAGAGCCGTACATGGCAGTAGGACCCCACACTCTTAAGGAGCTGCTCCGCACGGAGGAGAGAGAGGAAAGAGAGCAGTACTGGCGGCAGGCAGCAGGCATGCGCCACGCCAAGCTGCTCCTAGGCGGGTACAACCTCTCCAGGTTTAAAGAAGTAATTAACCTCCCCCGTGAGAAACTTCGTCTCCTTGTCGCAGTCTACACAGGGCACTGCAAGCTCAGGAAGCATCTGTCCAACTTGGGCATGGGCTCCAATGCAAGCTGCCGGTTCTGCGAGCTGGAACAGGAGACACCAGCACACCTAATCCTAGATTGCACAGCAATCTGTAGGAAGAGGCTCAAGGCCCTGGATTCCATCTATATCAGCGGGGATCACATCACCACCCTAGCACCCGGCAAACTACTGGAACTATTCAGGCTGCTGGGGCTCTGGGAGGTCATGTGATAGAGGAGAGGGCACAATAGACCCTAGGTCGCGGTGCAGAACCTCAATTTTAATCTATTCTATTCTATATGGGGTAGTTCTTTAAGCAGCCCTGGGGGAGTTATATGTACATACATGTACATATAGACATATATACATATATATATATATATATATATATATATAAATAATAATTTACAATCTTACTTATTATATACTTACACATAATTACTTAAATATAAATATACATATATGTACATGTACAGCTAGACGAAAACCAATATCTTGTAAACAAATGAGATGTTAAACATGTAATACAAAATAATGCAACAATAAACAATGAAGACACTTGTTTGTCAACAACATGTGCAGCAACAATGCTGTGATAAAATAACTTTCATCGGCGATCAGGGCAACCGCCAAATCACCTGACAATTGTCTGCAGCTAATGTTGCTGTTGTCATAGCAGTAATGATCAAACCATAGAGCGACCGTTAAATGTTCCGATTAAGCAAACAACAAATTGTAAGGATAGCGGATATAAAATATTTGTTTACTCACTACTATAAATAGGCTAAGCAGTTAGAAATAATTGGAATTGAAGTTTCGGATGTTAATGAATAAAGACATATTATTCTTACTCGCAGTTCGTGGACTTATTTTTTTTTTTTAACTGGCGCAGTATGTTACTGCTATAGCCTAAAAGTGTTGAAAACGAAGGTGTTTAAAATTTATACCGCAGAAACAATGCAGGCAATAAAAAGTGTTGAAAACAAAGGCATACATATTTTTGCTGCAGAAACAACACAGACAGTTAACATTTATTAAATAAAAAAAAAAAAAGAAAAATATAAGAAACTGTGCGAGTGCAAAAACTTTAAACAAATTATATTCACATTTTAATGTTTATAAAACTAGTGAATCAACCGAAATACTTTTTACCACGGTGAACCTTAAACAAAGTGAAGGCAAAAAGTTTTTGAGCAAGTATATTGCTCTTGAAAGTATTGTGAACTCTGAAAGGAGTGACTTCTTGGTTTTTGAATCAAATAAAAAAGTTAAAAAAAGAAACTTTTAAATCTACAAAAAATATTTGAATTTTTTACAAAGTAGTACAAAAATCAATAATTTAACAATGGCTGATGAAAATTTGCCAGATAACGCTACTATGGCTCAATGCCTTAGTGCGATCACAAGGCTTTTGGCCCAATCAGCGGCGCAGCAATCAACATCCTTAAGAAATAAAATTGAAAGGGATTTAAAATATTTACCCCCTTTCAATGGTGAATCGAAAATGCTATTTGCATTTATTAACTCAGTTGATCGAGTTATGGTGGATTATGAGTCACAGAAAGAATTAACTTTTCAAATTGTGTTCGACTTGAAAATATGTACAAGGAGATGCCAAAAATTATTTGCAACTGGACAGACCAGCAGACTGGGATACTTGCAAGAAGAAGTTGAAGCAGCACTTCAAATCATCAAAGGACCAGATGCAGTTAACTAGGGATATAACGTTGCTTAGATAAGTTCTATTTTAGATCTAAGCAAAGAAAGTGAAAGCCGTTAACTGTTAACTGAATTTTGTGCATTTGATGATAATGGTGTAACGATGAGGGAGATTTTTTCCGGAATGTTAATCCAAAGGATTAAACAGTTAGCTTTTGGAACATTTGCATATGCCATTAGAAATATAATTAGTTTAGCCAGTGCTGAGGCTACCATTCATGAATTCATAGGAATGGATGAAGGAAATTTAAATACTTTTTTTCTAATAAAGAATAATTCAAAAAACTATTCAAGCAATAAATTTTAAAATCAATTTAACAACGAACCAAGCTATCAACAAAATAATACAAGCAGTTTTAGGGATCAAAATAGTAACAGTAGACCTTCTAGCCAAAATGTAGTTAATAATAATAACCTTCGTAGGGGTAATAGCGGAAATTTTACCAATCAAACTTCATTTTCTAATCAATTAAATAGTCAAAGGCCAAATCCTGGCAGTTCCAATAGACCTAATAATAATAGCTATAATAATACACAGCAAACCAGGCAATCAGTTATTCCAATGAAAGTAGATACAGTAAGTCATACTGAAGAAGAAAGAAACGATACAGAAGAATTTTTTTTTTTTTTTTTAATTAGCCTCGGATTTTACAAAAATATATATAAAAATTACTTTGTTTAATAAACATTGGATAGCACTAGTAGACACAGGATCAACTTTAAGCATACTTTAAAAAAGCAGTTTTAATAAATTTGATTTACCTACAATAAATGAAAAAGAAATAACTTTATTAAATACAATTAATGGCGTGGTCAGTAATCCTAGTAAAAAGGTAATTACACCATGTCCAAATGAGTTTAGTGCTCCACAAAATGCTAGAATGAAATGGGTAATGTTTCAATTTAATAAACCATTTGATTTAATACTAGGTATGGATTGGATAGTAAAAAATGTAAAAAGTATAGATGTAAAAAATTTCGAAATTAAATTAGGTAATAATATACGTCTTCCTTTTTTATCAAAAATAATGCAAAATTATGGAGAAGTTATGGAAATTAGTGAAGACCCAACTATAGATTTAAGTCACTTGAATAACCAAGAAAAACAAGTAATTAATAAACTCTTGAAAAAATTTAGTAAATTAATATATAAAGAAGGTGATAGTTTAACTAATACAAATTCAATTTTTCATGAAATAAGGACTATTAGTAATCAACAAATTAACTCAAGAGTTTATAGATTACCACCAAAACACGAAGAGGAAGTTAGGAAACAAATTAATGATATGGAAACACAAGGGATCATAAGGAAGAGCAGAAGCAAGTAGTTGTATTATAGTTGTACCAAAAAAGAAAGATAAGTCTGGTATTCAAAAGTATAGAATTGTAGTGGAATATAGGAGGCTAAATCAATTTACTATTGATTATGAGTATCCTTTGCCTAACATCGACAGTATTGTAGATAAATTAGGTAAAGCGCAATACTTCAGCACATTGGATTTAGCAAAGGGTTACCGCCAGATATTAATGGCAGAAAAGGACATTGAGAAAACAGCATTTGTAACACCATCTGCATTGTATGAGTATGTTAGAATGCCATTTGGACTCAAAAACGCTCCTGCGACGTTTCAGAGATTAATTAATGAAGTTCTGAGAGAATATATTAATAAAATCTGTGTGGTATACCTGGATGACATCCTTATATTTTCCACCTCTCTAGAAGAGCATGAAATATCCTTACAGAAAATTTTTTCCAAATTACAAGAGCATAATTTAAAAATCCAACCCAAAAAGTGTAATTTTCTTCAAAAAGAAACTCCTTTTTTATGTCATATTTTAACGGCAAATGGAATAAAACCAAATCCAAACAAAATTGAAATAATACAAAACTTACAGATTCCAAAAACTGAAAAGCAATTAAAAGGATTTCTAGGTATAACGGGCTACTACCGTAAATTTATTAAGGCTTATTCAAAGATTGCGTCTCCAATGATAAAGTATTTGAAAAAGGATTATAAAATTAATATAAATGATCCAAAATATATAGCAAGTTTTGAGAATTTTAAAGCATTAATATCTTCTCATCCTATTTTAAAATATCCTGAGTATGACAAGGAATTTGTCATTACAACTGATGCTAGTGATTATGCGATTGGGGCAGTTTTATCCCATCAAGGACATCCGGTATTTACATATCCAGGACCCTTAATAATCACGAGCAAAATTATAGTACAACGGATAAGGAATTCCTTGCAATTATTTATGCTGTTACTTACCTCAGGCCATATATATATGGAAAAAAATTTCGCATTGTTACAGACCATTGTCCTATAAAATATCTTAATAATAAATATAAAGGCAAAGAATGTTCCCCTCGTCATCAACGATAGCTTTTAAAGCTAAAAGAATTTAATTACGAAATTGAGTATTTAAATGGCAAAGAAAATAAGGTGGCAGACTTTTCTAAATAAACGAAAATAATTCTAATGAATCGAATTTCGAAATGTCAGAAACTATTCATTCAGCAGCAGAAGAGCTTTTAGAGCATATTATTATATAAGAGAAAATAGTAAATAAATACAAAATTCAAATAATATTAACATTTAGTCCTTCATTTGAAGTAAAAGTAGTGCATAAAAGAAAAATAATTCAAATAAATCCACTTGAAAATGAAACAATCGTTAGAAATATTTTGAAGAATAATATTAAAGTGGGTAGAATAGGAATTTTTTCTGAAGTATCAGATAAAGATTATCATAAAATACAACAAATATTAATTTCTATGTTTTCACATGATAATAAAATCAAAGAAAGCGATTATAGTAGAACAATTCGCGAAATTTGGTAAACCCAGTAAAGTTATAATGAACAATGAGTTTAGGGCTGAACAACTAATTGAGTATTTTAAAAAGGAAGGTATTGAGGTTCATTTAACGAAGCCTAACAGCCATACCGGTAATGCGGACATTGAGAGGCTGCACTCAACCCTGTTAGAAAAGCTAACGGGAATTGACCCAAGTCTCTCAACCGAAATGCGGATGCAGCTAGCCATGGGTAATTACAATGACCGATTCCATTCCACTATAAAATATTCCCCAAGAATGGCTCAAAATAATATTGATCCAAAAATCTTGCATGATAATATAAATAAAGTAAAACAAAGAGTAATAAATAAAAGAAATAAAGCCAGAGAAGACTATAAGGAAGGCAGAGAAATAGGTCCAATTAAAAATTATAAAAGAGTGCGGCACAAAGACAAACCTTACTTTAGAATAAGCCAACTAAGCAACGTCCATTTATCTAATATAAAAAGGCCTTTAAAACATGCAAAAAATGAAAGTCGAGATACTAATGACACTATTGTTGATGACAATTCAAGCATAATAGCACTAGCAGGAGACATGGATTAAGATTGCGAGTTAAAAAATAAATAAACAAAAATTTTCGTACACATACATATATGTACATAATTGAAAAAAAAATAAATTTTTCCATTCACTTACACCAATATCATTTAAATATTAGATAAGTTAAGCTATTTACATATGGATATAATTTTTAAATTGCTATGTTTTTTAAGCTTAATCGAAAATAAAAATACATGAATTAATACATAATCAAAATAGTTAGTAAACTTAGCTTAAAAAATAAGTATATATAAATAAATAAAAAGAATATGGGGTAGTTCTTTAAGCAGCCCTGGGGGAGTTATATGTACATACATGTACATATGTACATATATATATATATAAATAATAATAAATCATATTTATTATATACTTACACATAATTACTTAAATATAAACATACATATATGTACATGTACAGCTAGACGAAAACCAATAACTTGTAAACAATTGAGTTGTTAAACATGTAATACAAACTAATGCAACAACAAACAGTGAAGATACTTGTTTGTCAACAACATGTGCAGCAACAATGCTGTGATAAAATAACATTCATCGGCGATCAGGACAACCGCCAAATCACCTGACAATTGTCTGTAGCTAATGTTGTTGTTGTCATAGCAGTAATGATCAAACCATAAAGCGACCGTTAAATGGTCCGATTAAGCAAACAACAAATTGTAAGGATAGCGGGTATAAAATATTTGTTTACTCACTACTATAAATAGGCTAAGCAGTTGGAAATAATTGGAATTGAAGTTTCGGATGTTAATGAATAAAGACATATTATTCTTACTCGCAGTTCGTGGATTTAATTTTCTTTAGCTCGCGCGAGCTTACACGTTCTTGTCTTGCCCCTTTGCAGTAGTTCCTCGCTAGAGCTTCCGCTACCTCTGGAGACTCCCCGTCGCGGAGGTACCGTAGGTACCATTTCATGGTGGAACCGCTCATCCCTTTCCTGCGTGGATTGTCGCACCCACCGGGTTGACCACTTCTGGGAGGGGGCGTTGCCCACCTCGTCTGCGCCTCCTCCTTCTTCTCCTGCGAGCGCCGTCAGGCTCTGCCCGATGAGACTCACCCGAGTCCGACCCACTGCGCGTCGCGGCGGGGGTCTTCGCAACGCTCATAGCTGCTACCGCGGCACCAGGCGTGTTCACCTGGTGAAGGCCGCTGCAAGAAGGCACGTCGTCATCATCCTCCCTGGCGTGCTCCTCAAACAGCTACCGCTTCTCTGGCGAAAGAGCGTCAAGGTAGCTTAACTTTCGCTTAGCCCCTGTTGTTGTTGTTGTAGCGGCAGAATTCTGCCGAGTCAACAGTCCTTGGCCGAATAAAAATCCGGGTCCTTTCCGGTTACGTAGACCCGACTGTCGTGGGGCAGTCCCCCTCGAGCCCCCTTGCCTACAGCTGCATCGATGTCCTTGCCGTTATACGAATCCGTATGCTTTTGTGTTCCCCGTTGTTCCGAATTATCCGATTTTTTGTTTGTTTGTTTTAGTGTGCTCATTCTTTTCCTTACGACCTTGGCTCCACAAGGTGAGCCTATTATTTTAATGGGGAACTAGCAGGTCCGCCACGCCTGAGCCCCTTGACGCGGTAAGGCCACTGTTACTCCCCAATTCGGCCCGGTGTTTGGGAGGCTCCGTTAGACTACAGCCACATCCACCTCCTGGCTGCAAAGTTCCAATGGGTACGGGAGTCGCATAACACCCTGGATTAGGAGGTGGTAGCTCTTGGCGGTGCCCGACATCCGGCATGGTCAGTGCTTAACAGCACCAGTTATACAGGATTGGGTGCCGCCGAGTATGCCTTGCGCCTAAGCCCCTACACCACGGCAAGGTGCCTACCATTCCAGTTGAAGCACAGTGACAAGAAAACACGCGCATCACAAATAAAGTTGATTTTTGACATTTTCATATGCAATTTAGCGTAACCCGATAGAACTTATCTTCTTCTTAGTTTTATTATTAATTGTTTTTATTAATTTAGATAGATAGTTAATAATGAGGTGTTGCACTGCGACCTAGATCCAGCATCCGGCATAATTTCAGTAGCCTGCTGGGCGCTACTGAAGCGATGTGATCCCTGTCCACGAAAATGGAATCTAGAGCCTTAAGCCTGCTTCTGCAAATTGGACAACCCAAAATCAGGTGTACAGGGGTTTCCTGTTCCATGTCGCAGAATTGCCAGTTGGTGCAAGAGACTATGTCCCTGTTGGACAAGTGCTTCCTGAGTCTGCAGTGCTCTGTGTAGAGCGCGACGAGGAGGCGGATTTGTCAAGAGGGAGGGTGATTATTTCCTTAAACCTTGAGAACCCCCTAGAAATAGCTTGGCTTGGCGCATTTCTGCTTCCTGCTGCCAATGCTGTTCCCTCTCCACTCTGTCCACCGTGTTTAGCAGCTCCTTAAGCGTGTGGGACCCCACTGCGATGCTGGGTTCCAATTGTTGTTTCTGTGGTGGTTGTAACGGTTTATCAATCCTCGTTGAGATGGTAACTGTGGTAACATGGATGTTGTCGTCAACGGGAGGCCCAGGACACTTGCTGTTTCAAAGGGGCTCGACCAACGGGAAAGGGGTGTTAGATGAGTAGGGTTGGCAGAGCATACAAAGAGGTGCATGCAACCCTCACCCCCAGGATCACCCACGGACACCCGCAACAAACCTGTTTCGTGCCGTCAGTGTACCACTAAGAGTAACTCTAAAATTCTTAGTGAAGTTAATTCTCTTCGTCACGCCGTCCCTAGGAGGTAGGGCCAGTTATGCGTTTTTCCCTAAGTTCTTCATCTGTTGAGACGACATAATTTTCCCTTTACTGAAACCCTCTGCCGACATTAGCAGCATGGTATGTTACGCTACCTATTTAATCCATAAGTGACAATAAGCCTAACAATGATGGTATACAGTCATCTAATGATACTTGGCTTGCATCCCGAGGATCCGCCGGCCAGGCGTTTGCATATCGTGAGCGCCTTGGTGGCTTCGGGCTACGTGGGATCCACATGCTTACTCCACCGTAAGATGAGTTTAATGTGAGGACGAGGAATTTGATCTCTTTCGACATCTCCAACTCTCTGCCCCGAGTTCTTAGGGGTCTCAATTACGGAAGAGATCTTCACTTAGTAAAAGGGATCACGGTAGTTTTGCCGGGTTGATACTTAGCTCTACCGTGTTACACCATCCCTTTGCTAGTCTTAACCCTTTTGAACAATGTTGCAGGGAGTGTTCTGAAATTTGACTCGCGCCAATGTCAATGTCGCGACAATGTGATCGGCGTACTCCTGGCAACGAATCCCATTGCTAGTGAACAACTTAAGAAGCTCATATACTACCAGGCTCCATAGCGGGGGGTGTTGTACTTCACCCTGAGGGTAGCCTCTCGTAGGGCCAAAACGAATCTTGTTGTTTCAGCTACCCTAGCACGCAGTAAGGCCTCTATCCATATGCATACTGGAGCCTTTACGTTTTTTTTCTCCAGTGCCCTGATCACGTGAGACGCATCATCAAAAGCACTTTCAATGTCAAGGAAGAAGCGTATCGCAACCTCGCCATTATCCAGGTAATTCTGTAGTTCAGCTGTGTGTTGGTGTAGAGCAGTATTAGTGGATCTGCCTACTCTGTACGTGAGCTGGTTAGCATGTAGGGTGGCGGTTTTCAGCGCTTCCGATTTTATGTGGTTGTCCACAATCTTTTCCATTTCTTTTAGCATGAAAGATTGGAGTTGTGTGATGTGGGGATGGAGATTCTATTCGATTTTACATATATTCAATTCTACATGGTTCTAGGATATACGCCATCGCCAGCTTATCTAGCGTCAGCCCTAACAAGTGTGGCAAGAGAACTTGCATACCTTTTTGCAAAAGAGGTGGAAAGATGACGTCCGCCCTGGTGACTTTCGAGAAGGAGACCCGTGCCCACTTGATTGAGTCTGCAGTGAACAAACTGACGCTGCCACAGAATATCCCGAAACTGTTTGACTTCGCGCACCTAAACTTCTTGTTGTAGGTTGTTAGGTGTTGCCTATATTCCTCCCAGTTTCCCGTGCGCTTGGCTTTTTTAAACAACCTGCGCACTGATTGCCTAAGTACCGAGAGTTTCTTAAAACAGGTATGTTTCTTTGTGGCCATCTTTAGTGGACAAGCGCTAGGCGTCTATTATAGACTGGTTTGTCGAAGTCAGTCTGCCCTCCAGTAATGCTACGGTGGACATAATATTTTGCTATAGAATTTCCTTGAATACATTCCAATCCATACTTCTGAGGATACGGATCTCAGGTCGATCTCTGACTTCCACCTTCAAAGCAAATTGAATATCCTGTGATCGGACATCTTGCGTTACCCGCCACTGTGAAATCAAACCGTTCTTGTAATCGTTGCTTAAGGTTATGTTAAGGACCTCCCTTCGAGCACTGATTATAAATGTGGGTTCACAGCCCACATTCTTGATACTTACAACATTATTACTGATTATAAATTCAAGAAGAGACTATCTCCTCGTGTTGCAGTCCGTACTATCCCACTCTGTGTGATGCACGTTGGCATCGCATCCCAATGTGGGGGGGAACTTGTTCCTCCTGCAGTAGTTGATAAGACTGAGAATCGATGGGGCGGGTACTCCCCTGGAAAGTAGGCTGATGCAAGAACGAAGTCAGAACCTTTTTTTGTCTTTCACCTGCCTTAGAAACTCTGTAATACATAAGAAGTATTAGTCGGTTCTAACCACTATACAAGAAGTGCATCTCTAGAGAGATCCTGATTTACCTTGTTGTTCCTCGATTTGAGGTTCCTTACCTCTCCTCTATAAACCCATGGTTCCTAGATCAAAAAGATGCCCAGGTTATCCGAGGAGTTGAACCTCCTCGCGATGATGGCAGAAGCTGCCGTCGCGTGGTGCAGGTTCACCTAGGCAACTTCTATACCGGCGCTACAGTTCACAGGAATAGTTCGATGAGAGTTAGGTTCTCGTCTTCACTGTTCTCACCAATCTGCAGCTCTAACCCGTCCAGGAGCTCCTTCTTGCTCGTGGGGAGAATCGTGCTGCTCTCCTTCAACGACAGCAGCAGTCGCGATCTGCTCAGCTTAGTTGTTGTCGGAGTGAGTCGCTTTCTGGTCCACCTGCATTGCTGCTTCCTGGGATTCCCTAGGTGCTGCTGTGGGCATCCAAGGCCGCATTACCACCTTTCTGAACCGGAAGTTCAGTTGGAACCCCTTCTGCCAGATGAACTTATAGGATTTATCGTTAACCGTAATCTCGAGCTTTCATTCAGCTTTCTGAACGCTGCTCGCGACCACCTTCCACGCCGATGCACTTAAACCTGCACCTTGTCAACCCTCCAGCTTCGGAGTGATCTCCTCTGGCTGTCTTCTTGCCCTGAACATTTGAACAAAACAATTTAAATTTTAAGTGTGCGTAAATTGGCTGTTCAAGCAGCCAAATCAATTTCCAACAGGAAAACGACCCAAATTACGCATCGTTTCTTGTACATGAAGCGTTGTTATGGAATTTAAAATAACTCCATATGCCTCGCAATCGCCAGACATTAATCCTATTCAACATATCTGGAACTTATTGGAAACCGGTATTCGAAAATATCGAATTTTTTGATTTATATAAACAATCATTCGTGTATGTATACTTTTTTTGATATAAATTAGGCGCATTTCAAGCTTAAGCATTAATTTTTTTATACGTGAAGAAAACTATTTTGATATGCTATACATATGTATATTATGTTAAATATACATCTTTTAAATTGATAGAAAAAGAACTAAAAGTTTATTAATTTTAAAATAAATAAATGTGTCGTAATTTAATAGAACTAGGTCTATGTAATTTTTATTGATTCACTCTACATATTTACGATGGCTTGTTAGCAAAGCTGTTAGAGCGGCAAGGGAAACGTTGACAATTCATCGATCGTTGCTTATTTTTTACGCATGGTTCGGATTTTCTACCAACAACACAATGTTGCGACGCTTTATCGTCACGTCAGTCCTTCGACACATTGACTTTTTGAAATGAAAGCAAAAAACGTTTCAACGGAAATTTCGCATGAAGGTTCTTTTATATTTGTTTATATGCACTCATAATTTTATATGGATAAATGTACGATTTTCTTATAACATGATATCGAAACTTTTAATAACCAAAGCAAATATACACATAGTAATTATATATTTCGGCGCACCCTAATAGTGTGTGGATATTGGTATCCGTGTGTGAGTGTATGTGTATAAAGTTTAAAGAATTTCATTTGAAACTGAACGTGTGTGTTGATGATGAGGATGTTGTTACAAGTAGAGAATGCGTTGCGTACGGTGATGAGAGCGAAAATGAAAATATTTAAAGTATTGAGGGTGTTGAAGTTACTGAAAAAAATGAGAATGTTGAAATCACTAAAGAGAGTGAAGTAAACTAATAAGAATGACAAAATATATGAATGGCTGGTCAAAGAAAATGGCAGACTACTCAGATCATAATGCATGCACAAGTGGAAAACATACTAATGGTTGTTTTGCTCATGGCGTGTGGCGCATTTGATTGAGTAATGAATTAATTATGTGACAGTAATAAAGAAAGTTGAAAGAGACACTGTTGAAAGAGACGCTGTTGAAAGAGACAGTAATAAAGGAAGTTGAAAGAGACACTGTTGAAAGAGACAGTAATAAAGAAAGCTGAAATTCAAAGAGACAGTACAGTTGCCTTAAGGGCTTATTATGATGTTTGTAATAATAATGTGGGCACAAGTGCAAAACAATTGTTTTGATCATGGTGTGTGGCGCATTGGATATTATAATGTAAAACATGTGTGGTTAATGATAGTGTAAAAATTAGCTGAGTTAAAGAACAAGATTTTGTATTAGTTAAGAAGGAAACAGAAATATGAAGTTGTCAATGAAAATTATAAGATTAGATGAAAAATTGGAAGTTATATTTGAATAAACTTTTATAAGTTGATTGAATTATAACATAGTATTTTTGGTAAAATTGCACGAGGTCGTGTAATTGTCAGGATGGCCGTGTCGGCGCACCCTAATAGTGTGTGGATATTGGTATGCGTGTGTGAGCGCATGTGTATACAGTTTAGGGAATTTCATTAGAAGACTAAGTTTCTCATAATTACATCAGCCGTTGATTGTGCTGTGATTGGTTGTCTACATGTTGTCGCTTTGGAAAGTACCGTTTTAGCGTGGCGCCAGCGTGGTGACGTTGTTGCCGAGTGTGGTTAGGTGGTAAGCACGGAAATAAGAAGGAATGATGAGTTTTGCGTTTTTAGAGCTCAGTGAACAAAGCCGAAACTCGCTACGCTACAACAATGGCCATAAAAGACAGCTGTACTCCGCCATCAGAAATGGCATCTGCCCATCTGCCTCAAACATTGGATAAACCATGGCGTACCATGAGGGAGTTGCAGAGTGAAAAATTGATTGAACTTGTGTGGGCCATGGATCCGGCTGTGCCTGATGCGGGGCGGAGCAGGTTTGTGCAACTGCCCAAATTCGCCCCAGACAAAGCTGGCGCCAGCGCTTCGTTGTGGTGTACTACTGTTGTGGTTGTTTTGCAGGAGTGTGTATTGAAGGGCACTGAAATGTAAAAAGATAAACGGTGCAGATGGAAGCGTTGCAAGAAGGCTTGTTGCAAGTAATTGGAACGAGTAGAGAAAATGCCGGAGCTGTCTTGCGATTCGATCATGCAAATAGTGTTGTTTTGGTTGTGCATTGAAAGGTATGTACTTCAAAGAAGGTAATGTGCGTGGTTACTTTTATCAGAGTTGCATTTGTGAGAAGTGTGTGGTTGGACAGACGGACGAGCGATAGAGTTAAACTGCTTCGAGGGTTAGCTGTGAAATAGTTGTGCAAAGTGCAAAGTGCTGCGGTAAATAATAGGGCTTATTCGAGGCACTCCATAACTACGACAATATTGCAGCCCTGATACTCAATTTGCAACACTGTTGCAGATGCTCAGCTGATACTTAAGCAAAATAGTTGCAATATTTTGCGCGAATTGTGACAGAATGTGAAACTTTAACCATGAACTTTTTAATAAATATAGCGATAGATAATTTTGAAAGCAGTGGTAATAACTTGCTGTTCAAGTATGGAAAAAATAGAAAACAAAATTTTTTAAGAACGAGAAAGTGGTTCCTCGCTGAAATTTCAAAACAGAGAACAGTGACGAAGATGACAAAGGTTTGGAAAACAATTCAATTGTACCATGATGATACATATTTCATGCATTTTCGAATCACTCGTGAAACATTTGCAGTAAGTATTGTTGTTTACTTTGTGGAAGTACGTGATAAATAACTTAATTTGTCTTAGGATTTGAAAAATGCGTTAGAACCTCTTTGGTCAACACCACACGGGGAATATTCCTTGGAACATTCCTTGCATATGACTCTTTGGAAGCTAAGTAATAGTAGAGTCACATATCGAGAGCTTGCCGATAGATTTAATGTTGGGCAAGGAACTGCCCACAAACTTTTCCTCAAAACAATCAAGACAATCTACAAACTTAAAAACGAAATATGTTGGCCGTCAGTTTTACAGCAGAAAAAAATAATGGAAAACTTTCAAACAAGTCGGGTAAATTCATTTCCTTTTGTTGTCGGATGCTTAGATGGAACGCATTTCAAAATTAACACACCTCAAACAGATGCAATTAGTTATTATGACCATAAAGGAAATTTTTCAGTTATTATGCAGGTCTGTACTTGGCTAATAGATCTGTTTTAAGATAAGTGTTATATAATCAATTATTTAGGCCATATGCGATAGTAAGTTCTGTTTTTTAGATGTGTTCATCGGCTACCCAGGTAGCTGTCATGATGCCAATGTGTGGAAAAATAGTCCACTTTACAAAGGGATCACATCTGGACAAACAAAACTTGCGAAATATGCACTTATTCAAGCCAATTCAGCCTATCCTGTTTCAAGATACTTAATTGCTCCTTTTAGAGATAACGGACACCTTTCCAGAGAGGAAAAACAATTCAACTATTATATGAGTTCAACCCGAGTATTTATCGAGCAAACATTTGGAATTTTCAGGGCTAAGTTCAAAATATAGAATCATATTGATATGCGCAATATAGAAGACATATCAACTGTGATATTAGCTTGCGCAATTTTACATAATTTTATACTGTGAAGCAATCCGGTTCATTCTGAAGACAATCATACGAGTATGCCTGAAAATTTAGAAAACTCAAATGATCACGATATGATTGAATTACCTGAAAATATAAATGACACTAATGAAGGAATTATCAGACGAAATAACTTGAAAAAGCTATTTATTTCACAGAAGTATTATTTCAATTATGTATATATGTACATATCAAATAAATGATTAATTGATTAAAATCTTGTTATATCAGTTAATTTAATTAAAATCACCTACCCTAAAATATTAAACCATTTTCTGTTTCTTTTTCAATAAAACATTAATTAATTAATAAATATTTATTTTATTAAAAATAGGAACTCATATTTATAATAATAATATATATTATATTAATATAAACATAAAGTTTATTATAAAATGAACACTTTTTATTTTTGGCACACTCCCTCCAAACCTTGCCGCAAATCCAACATTGCTTTAATCCTTTCCTTGTCAACCAGCAATTTTTCCTTTTCGATCTTCATAGTTTCTTCGTGCCGAATCTGCTCTTTCTGCGCTTCTTCTTTAAAAAAAATCCAATGTTTCATGTGCAATAGTTTTTGGTCGTTTTTTTCGACTGACACCTTCTGTATCGCTTTCTTCCACGCACCTTTCCTCCTCACTCACTCCACTTTCAACTAAATATTGCCGTGAGCTCTGGAGGCTCCTTATGGGAGGCTCAATGGAGTGCCTATTTCCGAAAACGTTATCAAAATCCTTAAAATATTCCCACGTCGTGGCACCTCGACCTGTCGCGTCGTTGCGTTTTTTAATCCTCTTATACGTCGCAAACAAATTTAAAAATTTCATCTGCATAAATTCTTTTGTTTGCCACACTTCCGGATTTATAATACGCATATTTTCGACCACCTTACCCCAAAGGACGGACTTTTCCCTCTTCCCGCCAGCAAACTCGGGCTCTAGGTCAAATCGGGACCTTACTAGGAGTTTTGTAACCGGTGAATTTAACTTTTCACTGAAAAATATAAATCACGATATAAGATTGGTATCCAGCTCTCAAGTAATTACTCAAGAAAAAAAATACATTATTTCTGAAGTAATTTTGACAGCTGGTTACGCATTGTGAATGATCCACATTAGAAGAGCAAGAGAAAATAAACAAACAAAATAAACTTAGAAGTGTGAGCACATAAATATTTATATTGGGATCTAAGGAATATGGATGAAGATTGGTAAGTTTTATATCAAATTTCAAAATGAACTATATTTCATAATAATGATTTTAACTAATTGTAAGATAAATTTAATGAATACCTTGAATTGCGGTGCCATGATGGCTGCCATGGAGATGGATGCTGAATTCCAAAAAAAGAGCGTAAGAAGGCGAGATATTGGGTGAGTCCATACCTAAAGGAACGAAACGACAAGGGAAGGTTCATGTCCGAGTTCGAAGCCCTGCACAATTCACCTGATTTATTCATTGAAAACTTTCGCATGCCACCACAAGTTTTTAATGAACTGTATGAGGTGAGTAATGATGGTGGAGCCGCATCTACTTCCGAAACGCAACAGCAAGCCAAAAGATTTCATTCCAATTAAAGCCAAATTGGCAGTAGTACTGGAGTATGTTTTAAACATTTTTGTCAAAGTGCCTTTTACAACCGTGTTATGTTTTTTTGAAAATTATTCTTACAGATACCTAGCTTCGGGGGATTTGCAATGCCACTTAGCTTCTTGCTATCGTATTAGCAAACAACATTTTGGCAGAATCGTGAATGACGTTTGTGAAGCATTATGTACCGTACTGAAAAATGAAGTGCCCGATTGGACGGAACAAAATTTGCTAGAAATAGCTAATGGTTTTGAAAACCAATGGAATTTTCCCAATTGTGTTGGCGCCATTGATGGAAAACACATTAATATAAAAGCACCTCCAAAAAGTGGAAGTATATTTTATAACTACAAAGTAAGATCACATTATATGCCTCGGTTGTACTAAAAATTAATACGAATTTTAAACTTTTTAATTTACAGGGGTTTCATTCAATTGTATTGCTGGCTACCTGTGATGCGAACTATAAATTTACATATTTGGATATAGGTGCTTATGGAAGCGAAGGCGACTCTCACATTATGTGAAATTCTAAGTTTGGCACGAGAATTCTGAACGACACCTGTCTATTTCCTTCTGACAGAGTAATTAATCAAAAAAAAATTGCCTCATTTCATTGTGGGAGACGACGCCTTTTCTTTATGTAAGCGCTTAATTAAACCTTATACACACACAACTCTCGGTAGAGCAAAGGATTTTCAACTACAGGATAAGTAGAGCTAGGCGGTGCATTGAAAACGCTTTCCGCATTTTAACTGCAAGATGGCTTTGCCTTAGAAAACTTTTATTTTGCAAGCCTGAACGAGCGCAAGTTGTTGTTTTGGCATGTTGCCTCTTGCATAATTCCCTTCAAATAAGTGTCGCGGAAGGTATAATTCGAACGCGTTTTCTGGCTTTGAAGATAGCACTGGAAATTGGATAGCAGAAGAATGGGAAGTGTTGCTACAACAAGAACACACTCGAAATGAATCCATCGTAACCGCGGAAGAAATTCAGATTACGGCAAATATTTTCGGAAAATATTAACAGACTATGTTAATTCTCCTAATGGATCTGTTCCTTGGCAAAACAATGCCACTTTTGTTTAAATTTATAATATATTATTATTCTTATACAAATAAAAAATATCAAGACTATAGGCTTTTAGTTTTCATTTCATTACAAACTTTTTATTATTAATATAAATAGTTATTTTCATTTCAGTACAACATTTTTATTATTAATATAAATGGTTACAAAAATAAAAAATGTTACAAAAAGTGCAAAGTTTTTATTATTAATATAAAAGGTTACAAAAAATGTTATTCATCGTTGGTCCTGTTTCTATTTTTATGCTCTTCAACCTTTTTCAGTAGCATTAGATTTATGGAAAGACACACGTCGTCGCCAACAGATCGAGGCAGTTGTTTTAACAACCAATCAAAACTAGGAAGAGCTTGTGCGTAAGGGGAGCTGCGTGTGGTATTTGAGCGACTTTCCAACATTTCCTCTTGCTTCTTGAGTATGTTATCAAACCGACTCCACGCCTGATTTTTGCGGGGGAGGTTAATCGCCGTCCTCGTTTCGTTGGTGTTGGGTTCTAAAATATTAAACAACACAATTGCAAAAATAATAAAAAAAGAATCTAAATAGGTGTGTCTATCTTTAAAAATAAATAACAAATTACAAATGAAAAAAATTCCTATAATTAGGCCTATATAAAAAATTTCTTCTCTACAAATATAATATGTATTTGTATGTATGTACTCACATAATCGTATGAGTGCTGCGAGTCGGTTACACTTGTTAGTGACACATTAGAATCCTCGCCGATATGTATTGGCGATGCATGCGAGTCTTCTCCGAAAGATACTGGAGTGGTGAAAGTCCTTTAGAAAAAATTAATTGTTTGGCGAGCGTTCGAATTATGTAAACTTACTTCCGTTTGTGGGATACATTCATCAAAAATTACATTTCCTCCGCAAACTCCCAATCAACGTTTTCTGAAAAGGATGGAGTTTCCAAAACTCCCCCACCATCGCTGCCACTTTTGTTCTTATGAGCTACCCTAGCATGGTAGCGATAGCTTTCGCGCATACTTATCCACGCTGATTTGCACTCATCCACTAAAACATAAATTCTATTAGAAACAACAAAACACTGAATGCAAAACATAAATTAACTTACCATTTTTACCCAGGACATTGCTTATGTTGAGCCAGGATTGATATTCCGCATTCTTATTGCAATGCAATATGTTGCTAATATCCCAGATCCTGGGCCACTCCTTCACGCAATTCACAAGTTGGCGCTTCTCTAAAGTTGTGAAATTCAACATGCGTTTCAATAAACCATGATTTTTTAAATTTGCATCCATTTATTAAATTTTCAAACAATATAAATAATTATAAATTTCACTTTAGTCGTACGCTGTAACTTTCTTTCAAGAAACAATTGTGGATTTGATGTTTCTTCGCAAAACCAGGATTGCCATATTCGCATTTTATTGAAAAAAGGTATTAAAAATTAGTACTAGATTTCTTGAGAGCTGCATACTAGCACAAGTAAGTTTATCGCAGGAAAGTTACTTGACCGTTTCTTAACAGTTTTTTTATATGAAGTTTTTACATTACTTGAGAGCTGGATACTAAGCTATAATATATGTTATTAAATTCAATAAATACCACTTTTACTTACCTCTCTTCTTCCATTATTGGCGCGCAGTAAAAAAATTTTTGAAGCAACATAATACAACTATTTAAGAATTACTATAAAATATTAGCGCACAATAGAAAAATTATTGATGCATAATGATGACATTTGGCGCGCATCAAGTGTTAAATTTTTACTCGCTCGAACGTCTGACTATTGCACGAGTTGCCACATTTTTACATCGAATATGATGTTTGCGCAATATTGCGCAGTACTGCCAAGCTCGAATAAGCCCATATTTTAAAGTTCATACAAAGTGAAAAAGAAAGCGCTTACGGCGAAGGTGTAGAAAGTAAAACATAGAGGAAATAAAGTGGTTCAATCAAAAAACAAAAAAAATACGTATTTTGTCATAGAAAAAGCTTAATAAAAGTGCAATAAAAATGTTCTATAACAGCAAATGGATGATAAAGCAGTGATAATCACACAATGTGGCGTGATATAGAAAAAAGTGATTGCGACCAGTGCCAAGTTTTGAATGAAGTTACGACTCCAAATTCTTCCAGTTCAATATTAATTATAGTCTTGAGCACATTAAAAAAATAAGTTAGAAACTGGACCTCAGTCTTGGCAGGATGTGTTAGGAGAGAAATGTTATTGGGGAAAGGAAGCACGTTCATTAGGATTGCTTCCACCTGGTGAAAATTTTGTTGATTTTCCAAACTTGGGAGCTGCAAAGAATGTGTTAATCACTGCAGTTTGTGATGAAGGGCGGTTTGGTAAAGGTAAGGCAAAAGTAGTTTGACACAGAATTGGAGATTTTGTTTTGCTTGTAGGTGAAGAAAGACATCAGACAAGTTAAGTCCCAAATTCAAGGGACTTGGAATAGTATTGAGGATGTTGAAGTTACTGAAGAAAATGAGAATGAAGATTTTGAGAATGTTGAAATCACTAAAGAGAGTGAAGTAAACGAATAAGATGACAAAATAAATATGAATGGCTGGTCAAAGAAAATGGCAGACTACTCAGATCATAATGCAAGCACAAGTGGAAAACATACTAATAGTTGTTTTGGTCATGGAGTGTGGCGCATTTGATTGAGTAATGAATTAATTATGTGACAGAAGAAAGTTGAAAGAGACACTGTTGAAAGAGACAGTAATAAAGAAAGCTGAAAATCAAAGAGACAGTACAGTTGCCTTAAGGGCTTATAATGATGTTTTTAATAATAATGTGGGCACAAATGCAAAACAATTGTTTTGATCATGGTGTGTGGCGCTTTGGATATTATAATGTAAAACATGTGTGGTTAATGATAGTGTAAAAATTAGCTGAGTTAAAAAACAAGATTTTGTATTAGTTAAGAAGGAAACAGAAATATGAATTTGTCAATGAAAATTAAAAGATTAGATGAAAAATTGGAAGTTATATTTGAATTTGAACTTTTATAAGTTGATTGAATTATAACATAGTATTTTTGGTAAAATTGCACGAGGTCGTGTAATTGTCAGGATGGCCGTGTCGGCGCACCCTAATAGTGTGTGGATATTGGTATGCGTGTGTGAGCGCATGTGTATACAGTTTAGGGAATTTCATTAGAAGACTAAGTTTCTCATAATTACATCAGCCGTTGATTGTGCTGTGATTGGTTGTCTACATGTTGTCGCTTTGGAAAGTACCGTTTTAGCGTGGCGCCAGCGTGGTGACGTTGTTGCCGAGTGTGGTTCGGTGGTAAGCACGGAAATAAGAAGGAATGATGAGTTTTGCGTTTTTAGAGCTCAGTGAACAAAGCCAAAACTCGCTACGCAACAACAAAAGCCATAAAAGACAACTGTACAAATATTTGATCTGTCAAACGTATATCAAATGTATATTTATACTATGTTCGGACCGACATTCAAAACATTTTGAAAACATATTTGTATGTTGTGGAATGTAAGTCGTTCGGACCGACAATTTGTGTTTTCGCTGAGTTTTCACTGACAACTATCAATACGGGGATTCTCTTACTCTTTCAAGATGACACAAAATGCAAAAATCCTATACCGAAATATGCAAGGCCAAGACAGCACCCATTGCGAATCTAGTGATATATGACGGCACAAAAATAAACCTGGGTTTTCGCGTGTGTTTGTTGTGCCGTTGCACCAAGAAGAAAATTCTGCAATTGGTGCACCGTGCAAGGGTTTTGCAAGAACAAGAGAATCCCCTTAACAGTGAGCAGCTGTATTTGTATATGGAATGTAAACAAATATCAAGTGACAATTTAGGGCCGGCAAAATATGTCTTCCAAAAAAATCGATTAAACTAGAGCAGGCACCGATTATTATGAGTGGAATGTAAGTTTTCAAGTAGTTTTCAGCGAAAACTGTGTTTTCGTTTGACAGATTTTACATGGACGAAAACGCAAGTTTTCGTGCGAAAACCACTTTTTGTCACGAAAACATGTTTTCGCTGTTGGTCCGAACATAGCATTAGATAGTAATATAAATCTTACTGTCAATATATTTGCAAAGCTTTTATGGAATTCATCATAAAAAAGGTGAATTTTAAAATATATATATATAATATTGTTACAAAAAGTAGTATTAAGTTGTATTTGTATTGCTATATGCATCCCTTATTATGAACAATAGCTGTAGGTATATGGAATAGCATTTGTCTTGTTGTAGACATCTGGCGCCGCGGCTGTCTGCTTGCGTCTGGCGCCGCGGCTGTCTGCTTGCGTCTGGCGCCGTATAGCATTATGTTCTGGTAATTTCCAGACGCGATATTCTAGAAGGACACGTCGGCATCAGCGAGAAGTGCGTGGCTATATAAGCCGTGGCAGCGCGAACGTAATCGATCAGTGCTAAGAGTAAACTGCTATAGTGTAGACGAGTTGTGAAATAAAGAGTAGTTGAATTAAATTAAACAGTTGTAGTTTTATTTGTCAATCCAGAGATACGAACCTAACAAAGTGAACTAGCAAGCAGTAAAATCGTAACAATTGGTGTCAGAAGTGGGATTGTCAAATAATCCAAATTCAAGATGGTTAAATTCGGAGAATTGAGAATTCAGCAATTAAAAAAGGAACTGGAGGAGCGTAATTTGCCGATTAGCGGGCAAAAGGCGGATCTGCAGGCACGATTACGTGAAGCAATGGAAGCGGATGGAATTAATGTGGACGAGTTCGAATTTGTTGGGCCAGAAACTTCTACAAAGGTAGAAGAGAAAGTAGAAGAACAACGAACATCATCAAGTGTAGACATGAACACGTTGTTAGTGGCTATTAAGCAAATAGCTGAAAATGCAGTGCAAACAGAAAATCGTCTGGCACAGCAAATAGCTGAAAATGCAGTGCAAACAGAAAATCGTCTGGCACAAATAGCTGAAAATGCAGTGCAAACAGAAAATCGTCTGGCACAAATAGCTGAAAATACATCACAGTTAGAGTCTCGCCTCACACAACAAATGACTGAAAATAATACGCAGTTAGAAAATCGTTTGGTACAACAGATTACAGAAAATACTTTACAAGTACAAAAACAAGTGCAAGAGAAATTTTCAAAATTTGAAGACGAATTAAGCACGTTAAAAAATGACGAAGAAAATTTAAAATCAGAAGTTCTTCAATTGAGTAATCGTGTGCGAGAACTGCAACTACATGGTCCTGCACCATCAACAAATAATCAAAGATTGAAGGCACCCACATTCGATGGAAGTATTCCATTTCAAATTTTCAAACTTCAGTTTGAAAAGACAGCAATGGCCAATAATTGGAATGCAGCGGACAAGGTGGCGTCCTTGTTTGTATCATTGAAAGGACCTGCGGCAGAAATCCTTCAGACTGTTCCAGACTGTGAACGGGACAACTATGAGGCATTGATGAGTGCGATAGAAAGACGATATGGTAGTGAGCACCGGAAACAAATATACCAGATCGAACTGCAAAATAGGGGTCAGAAAATGAACGAGTCATTGCAAGAGTTCGCAACTGAAATAGAACGACTGGCTCATTTGGCAAATGCAGATGCACCTGTGGATTACATTGAGAGGGTAAAAATTCAATGTTTCATAAATGGAATTCGTGATGTGGACACCAAACGCGCCACATATGCATTGCCAAAAAGAACGTTTGCTGAAACGGTTTCGCACGCCCTCACACAGGAAACAGCTTCCCTACTAAGTAAACCAGCACACAAGGTACAAAGGGTTGAAATGGAACAACCGGCGCTGATGGAAGAAATATTGAAGACTCTGAAGACAATTGCTGCACCGCGAGTAAATACAACAGGCAGATGTTTCAACTGTGGAAAAGCGGGTCACTTTGCCCGAAATTGCAATATAAAAGTAAACCCATCAAAACGGAAACAACCAACAGATAACGAGGGCGAAGCATCCACATCTCACAAGTCGTTAAACTAAAACGGAACAGTTCAAAGGGGCGTGAGCTGGTTCCCACAACTATTTGCCCCGCCATCTCGATATCACAAATAGGTCGCCATGACAACAATCTTACTATCAACGGCATCGTAAATGGACGACTGTCAACGCTTACTTTGGATACTGGTGCCACACATTCAATTATCCGACCGGATGTGGTAAGAGGAATGGTTGAACCATTAGTCGGTTGCAAGCTTCGAACGGCCACCGGGGAGGAAGCAGCTGTCGCGGGAAAAGTGTTTTGCGAAGTGATGATTGGTACCCTGGAAGTTAATCACACCTTCATCGTAGCAGAAATCACGGATGAAATTATAATGGGAGTAGATTTCATGATTGATCACGGGGTTACTTTGGATTTAAACAAGCAAATGCTGTTTTGCCAGAACATGGAGATGCCTATAAACACCGGATATGTGACCAACGTTGAAAGTAAGAGGGTGATTGTTGATGATAATCAGAGTATTCCACCAAAATCTGAGGCGATTGTATGGGCTAAAGTGAATGGAGGAGGTGGGACTGAAGAGTTGTGGATTGTGGAACCAACAAAAATAGATACACCCATATTGGTAGGAAGAACGCTTGTGAAAACTAGAGAAGACGCCACCATTCCGGTCAGAGTAGTGAATGAATTCAACACGCCTATAAGTCTGAAGAAAGGAGCAGTAATTGGACAGTGCCAGAATATAAGTGCAATAGCACGATGCGAACGGTCACAACAGAAGCCTACTATTGAGCCACAGCAGATAAGTCCTACACTCCTAAATAATTTGCTGAACGAACTGCATGGAAATGAAAAATTAAAAGCAGAAAAACTATTAGAAAAATACGCATCCATATTTGCAAACGAAGGAAATACAGGAAGAACCGGCATTGTCAAACATCGCATAAATACTGGAGACGCTAAACCAATCCGACAAGCTCCGCGTAGGGTTCCACTAGCAAAACGTGAGGATGCTAACAAAATTATTGAAGACATGCACAAAAACGGTGTAATCGAACCTTCAATAAGTCCATGGAGCTCACCTATCGTCTTAGTTAAAAAGAAAGATGGTAGCACCCGTTTCTGCGTAGATTATAGGAAGTTGAATGATGTCACAAAGAAAGACAGTTATCCTCTACCAAGAATCGACGATACATTAGACACCTTGTCTGGAGCGAAATGGTTTTCTACATTAGATCTACAAAGTGGATATTGGCAAGTCGAGATTGATGAATGTGACCGTGAAAAGACCGCTTTCAGTATGGGCGACGGGTTATGGGAATTCTGTGTGATGCCATTTGGGTTATGTAATGCGCCTGCAACGTTCGAGCGACTGATGGAACATGTGTTAAAAGGACTCAACTGGAAGACATGTTTGGTGTATCTTGATGACATTATCATCATGGGAAAAAGTTTTGATGATCATCTGAAAAATCTAGAGGAAGTCTTTCAGCGAATAACATCAGCCGGATTACGCTTGAATCCCAAAAAGTGTTCATTATGGAAGAAGCAGGTCACATATCTCGGACATAAAGTGTCAACTGAGGGAATTCACACCGAGGAAGGAAAAATAAAAGCAGTGAAAGATTGGCCTCGACCCACCAACATTCATGAACTCCGCAGCTTCCTCGGCTTATGCACGTATTACCGCCGTTTTGTACCTGGATTTGCGAACGTGGCTAGAAGTTTACATGATTTAACAAAGAAGAATCGCCCGTTTGTATGGCAGTTGGAACAAGAAAAAGCGTTTGAGCAGCTTAAAGAACTACTTTGTACGGCGCCGATGTTGGCTTATCCAATACCTGGAAAGAAATTCATCCTGGATACAGATGCGAGCGCTTATGGAATTGGAGGTGTCCTGTCTCAGCTCATCGACGGACAAGAAAGAGTAATTGGGTATTACAGCAGAGTGCTCGGAAAACCAGAGAAAAACTACTGTGTGACGCGAAAAGAACTACTAGCTGTGGTGGAATGTGTAAAACATTTCCACAAGTATTTGTATGGACAACGATTCTTGCTGAGGACTGATCATGCAGCTTTAAAATGGTTATTACAGTTTAAGAATCCGGAAGGCCAAATTGCACGATGGATCGAAAGATTACAGAATTACGACTTCGAAACGGAACATCGAAAGGGGATTCACCACAAAAATGCGGATGCATTATCACGTCGCCCTTGTCCACTGGAATGTAAACATTGCTCCAAATCAGAGGGAAGAGAAGGTATAATCGACGTGCGATTACTGAATATAGAACCTGAAGATGATTGGACTCCTCATCGCATCAGAATCAATCAGCTGGAGGACCCTGATCTTGCAAAGCTGGTAATGGCCAAAGAAAATGGGGTACGACCACCAAAGGAACAAATAAGTAACGAGAGTCCAACGGCAAAAGCATATTGGGCCCAATGGAACAGCATAAACCTCGTTAATGGATACCTTCATCGTACCTGGGAAAGCGAAGATGGCAAACAGTCTCGTCTGCTGATCATAGTACCGAAGTCCATGATCCCGAAAGTATTGAAAGAATATCACAATGGACCTAGTGGAGGGCACCTTGGGATTACAAAAACTATTGAGAAGATTAAACAACGGTTCTACTGGATCGGTTGTCGAGATTCCATAGCAGAATGGATAAGTAATTGCGTAGAGTGCATGGCAGCTAAAGGTCCTAAAGCCAAGAGTCGCGGTAGGCTACAACAGTACAATGTGGGATCACCATTCGAACGAGTCGCAATGGATGTTGCAGGTCCGTTCCCAACCAGTACGGCCGGAAACAAATATCTACTGGTTGTCATGGACTATTTCAGTAAATGGCCAGAAGTATATGCCTTACCAAACCAAGAAGCGAAGACAATAGCCGAAGCGTTTGTAGAAAATTGGATAACAAGGTTCGGAGTGCCCGTCGAATTACACTCAGATCAAGGCAGGAATTTCGAATCTTCCATTTTCCAAGAAGTCTGTACATTATTGGGCATCCACAAGACACGGACAACAGCGTTACATCCACAATCAGATGGAATGGTGGAGAGATTCAACCGAACGCTCGAAGAACATCTGCGGAAAATCGTTGATAAAGATCAACGGAATTGGGACAAGTGCATCCAGATGTTCCTGCTGGCGTATCGTTCAGCGAAGCACGAGACAACTGGTTACACGCCAGCAAAGATTATTTTCGGATCTGATCTGCGACTCCCTGCTGATCTTAAGTTTGGAACGAATCCTACAGCTGTAAGAAATGATGGAGATTATTGTTCTGCCTTAAAGGAAGAAATGAATGAATTGCATCTAATGGTAAGACAGCACACGCATCTGATGAGCAATAAGATGAAGGACCGGTTCGATCAAGCGGCAAATTCAAAAGGTTTTGAAGAAGGTGATCTGGTCCTGTTGTACAATCCACTTCGAAAGAAAGGCTTGTCCCCGAAATTGCAGACAGCCTGGGAAGGACCCTATATGGTGATGAAACGACTTAATGACGTGGTATACCGCATACAAAGAAATGGGAAAGCACGATGTAAAATGAAAGTAGTGCATTTGGAGAGGCTCGCCCCATTTGGTTCAAGAGGATTTGTGCCTAATCGGGACGATTAGGCTTTAGTGGAGGGCAGTGTTACAAAAAGTAGTATTAAGTTGTATTTGTATTGCTATATGCATCCCTTATTATGAACAATAGCTGTAGGTATATGGAATAGCATTTGTCTTGTTGTAGACATCTGGCGCCGCGGCTGTCTGCTTGCGTCTGGCGCCGCGGCTGTCTGCTTGCGTCTGGCGCCGTATAGCATTATGTTCTGGTAATTTCCAGACGCGATATTCTAGAAGGACACGTCGGCATCAGCGAGAAGTGCGTGGCTATATAAGCCGTGGCAGCGCGAACGTAATCGATCAGTGCTAAGAGTAAACTGCTATAGTGTAGACGAGTTGTGAAATAAAGAGTAGTTGAATTAAATTAAACAGTTGTAGTTTTATTTGTCAATCCAGAGATACGAACCTAACAAAGTGAACTAGCAAGCAGTAAAATCGTAACAATATCATAACAAATACTTACCGATCTATAAATTATATGCAGAGTCGTTGCGCATACTAAATCAGCGAATCTGTAAACGTACATTCCTTAAGATTGGAATTATTATTATTGTTCTCATTTGACACTGAAAATACTCAATTCTGCTATTTTAGAGCGTTTAAAGACTGGTGAAACAAGCTTATAATATGTCCGTGGTGAAATTCCCTCGGACGAGTACCCCTACGAAAAGTTACGATATCTGAATCGTGCACCTTGTTTATTCTGCACGTGCAGCTGCGAGTTTCTTTAGTTATAAGCGTCGTGGTCTTACGCATCCTAGTGGGCTAGTAGTTGAAATATGACGAACTACTGACTTGTTTGTGCGTATGTCAGTTAGTGATGCTTTTCGCAAGGTAGCGCCAATTGGAAATTCCAAGCGAAGACAGGTCTTTCTCCACCTGGTCTTTCCTACGGAGTGGTGGTTTTCCTCGTTCTCTGCTTACCCCGGCGGGTACTGTGTCGAATACTTTCAGAGCTGGAGTGTTTTCGACCATTCGGATGACATAACATGTCAGCGTAGCCGCAGTGTTGTTGTTTTAACGGTTATTTAATCCCCTTTAGGATGGTAAGGGTCATTTGCGTTGGAGGGGTCGGGCCAAAGGGAGGAGGGTGTTAGATGAGTGGGGTTTGTAGGGCATGCAAAGTATCATGCGGGGACTCGTTGCATGCAGGACATACGTTGGGTATGTCAGGGTCAATTCTGGATAAGTAGGAGTTTAACCTGCTACAATATCCAGAAAGAAGTTGCGCTAGAGTCACTCTCGTTTCTCGCGGCAACTGGAACTCTTCCTCTGCGAAAGGTGGTGATTTGACTCCAAGAACGCCATTCACGGGAAGGGGGTCGGTGAAGGTGTTGATGGCTGTAAATGGCGGTCAGTACCTGTCGAAAGTCAGTTGCGTCCGTAGTCCGGTCAAGGAAAGACCGTTTGATGCTCCTAGGAGGCGGTTCCGCTCCAAGCAGATGGCTGCAAGGGTGATTCCTACGGAAACATCCTAACAGGTGCTGCTTGGAGAGAAGTTCATTATGCTTCTTTACAGAGAGCATAAGCGTCTCACTGAGGAGGTGTTCTATGGAAGACATCAAAATGCATCCCGTCATGGTCCGGAGTGCAGTATTCTGGCAGGTCTGAAGTTTCCTCATCATCGTACCACTGCATCCAGTCGACTATATTGCTGCTGCGTAGTTAAAGACCGGCCGGCTGATTGCCTTGTAAGTTTTCAGCAACTTTTCTTTGTCTTTTCCCCATGTGCTGCGGGCTAGCGACTTGAGGATTTTGTTGCGGCTCTGTACTTTGGCGATAATCGCGGAAGTATGGGAAGAGAAGGAGCATAGACTATCGAATGTTACACCTAAAATCTTAGGGTTATTGACAGTCGGGATTTTGACGCCACCGACCGCAATATTAAGCTCAAGTCTATACTCCTTCGTCCAGTTTGTAAATATGGTCGCTGTGGATTTGGTGGGTGAAAGTTGGAGATTTCGTGCAGTGAGGAAACGAGAAAGGTCGGAGAGGTAGCTGTTTACTTTCGAACACATGCCATCGATTCCATTGCCCGACGTCATTATCGTGCATTCATCTGCGTACGCGGTTATGGAAACCCCCTCTGGTGGTTGAGGAAGTTTCGAGACATAGAAGTTAAACAGTAACGGGGAGAGGACACCACCCTGCGGAACCCCCTGTTTAATCATTCTCAGTTTAGATGTTCCACCTCGAAATAGTACGGATGATTGACGACCGTTCAGATAGTTCATGGTCCACCTCTTTAGCCCTGGAGGGAGAGTGGTTTTTTCGATGTCCTGCAGTAGCGTTGTGCGATTGACCGTGTCAAAAGCTTTTGACAGGTCCAACGCTACGAGGATCGTTCTTTCGCAGGGTGGTTTCTGGTTGAAGCCACGAACTCTCTGGGCGTTTATGACGCTAAGTGCTGTGGTGGTGCTGTGCACTTTACGGAATCCATGCTGGTGGCTGGCTAGGCTCAGGTGGTGAGTGAAGGTCGGGAGTAACAAGGCCTCAAGTGTCTTCACTAATGGGGAGAGGAGAGTTATCGGTCGATAAGATTTTTTTTGTTAGCGGGTTTCCCAAGTTTCAGTGGTGGACCAATCTTCCAACTTTCCACACATCGGGTATTTGAAGAGTGGTCAGTGACAGGTTGAGGACCTTGGTGAGATAACTAACTCCCGCCGAGCCTAGATGCTTTAGCATTAGCATGTTGATTCCATCAGGGCCAATGGATTTGGAGCTTTTGCTTTATTGATGACACTCTGAACCTCCTCACCGGTGAGTAGCCGTCGGTTAACACATCTCTTGGCTTTTTCTACTGAAGAGGCATGACCCTTAAATTGAGCTTCAACTCCAACTCGGTCGACATGCCTCTTCGGATTAGATAAAGCCTTGACAGTAGCCCAAAGCTTACTCACACCGGTGGAGAGGTTGCAGAACTTCAGGTGCTCTATCCATTTCATCCGCATATGATGGTTTACCATACGCCTAATCTCCAAATTGAGATCCCCTATTCGGAGATCCCCGGGATTGGCATGGCGTAAGGTGTCACGCTAGTTAATTTATTTACTCGTTAGGAATAAAATAAATATATAATTTTAAGTCAGCTAATGAGATTGGCTCTGATTGATCTTTTATTTGTATAATATTTCACTGTATACACATGTACTTCAATATTGAATATATTACACTAAAACTGTACAAGTGTTACAAGTGGTAACTTGTTACTCGGCAGTCGATAATGATAAAGTGACCCCGAGGCAGTGGTTTATATAAATCTTAGTGCTACTTATACCATTTGGCTAAATGAGCTTCAGTCTCCTGCCCCACACAACACATAACCAACACCGAACTCCTAACCACAACAATAATCCCGCATCCTGAACACTCTACACTCACCGCATTAAAATATACGTAACTAGTACGCTTCATTCACCACACTCATCTCTACACCACCTACAATCCACATCACACATAACTACATTACCAATGCATTTTTCACCAAAACCAGAACAGAACAAAAGGGGCGGAGAAACAAGTTCGTCACTTCTTCTTTTGCTTGCGATCCGAATGAAAGCTGTGCTCTGTTAACACCGAAGTTTTTCAGCCGTTGCATCTTGTGCGAACATCCTTTTTTTCAATAAATAAATAACTTAATTTACCTTCTACACAACCCTCTTGCGGATATAGTGACATAACCAATACATTCAGTGAAATTTTGATTGAACTGTACATAAAGTTCAATAAATTTTGTCAATTTTTTGGCGGAATTGTGTGTTGCCTTTTTTATTGCAATTCCGAAAGGTGAGTGCGTGGAAATTAACCGGAAAAATCACTATTGAAATTTGGTTTACTCGTAAATAACTATTTGGGTTGTTATTGTTTGTTGTACTGATAGTGCACTTCTATTGTTCCAAGATAAAGATCTTTTGATGATTTTTATTTAATGTTGTTCGTTCACTGAAACATAAGGCTGTTTTGATGTTGGTTTGTTTAGGATTGTTTGTTGTAGTGATATCATGCTATACTTGTAGTTAACTGATGTTATGCTGAGTTGAGCAAAGGCGTGGTTAAGTGTTAAAGCATTAATTCTCCCCTCTCTTGTGAAAAATAGATCTCCTGATCTATACTTGAGTCTTTTGATGAGTCATTCCTACACGTTCTATGGTAGCGTTGTAGTTTCTCAGATATACAGTTTTTTGATAAATTATATATAGTTTGAATATAACAAATGTACTTAATCCTAGGACTACAAGTACTGCTACAGTTATGAACATATTCTTGATTGGGTGTTCTTCAAATGGTATTAAAAATGTATTTAATTTTTTAATGTTGTCAAATTGATATTCGTTTTCTGATTCCAATATTTCAAGAATATGAATTCTTTCGTTTCCATAAGCTATAATATAATCTTTAATTTCTTGCTCCTGGTTGTGGAATACTTCTGAGTCAATAATAATTGTTTCATTAAATTGGATTACATTCAATCCTTCAATTGAGTTTTCGTTTAAAATATGTTTTCCTTGTGAGTCGGGTGTGAACACTCAAACAGAACGCGCGTGTATCATCGCTTGATCGGAAAACAGACAAAGTGATTTCTTTAAAAGAATAAAAAAAAAACAACAAAATAAAGAGACCAAAGAGTGTAAGCGGCACCGTTATGTCGCCGCGTGTGCATAAGAAAAAACTTCTTTTCGCCTCTACAAACTCTCGACGATACAGAGAATGTTGAAAAAAGTGACGAAGAATGTGAACAAATTGTAAATAACAAAACATACGTCCCACCCATTACGGTACTTAAGTGCACAGTGGAACAACTACATAACATTTGCAAAGAAATAAATTGCACCAAATACTCTATAAAAAAAATATCGATTGGAATAAAGCTCTATTGTGTGTTAAAATCAGACTATGAAGCGGCCTGTCATTACATGCAAGGCAAATTTGAATACTTCTCATATGCCAACAAGAACGAGAAACCATACAAAGCAATTCTCCTTGGGCTCGATGTTATGGACACTACAGTCCTTAAAAACGAACTCATTGCTATGGAACTACAGTGCTTGGATGTAAAGCTTGTTCAAAGAATGAGGCCTAACAACTCCATATTAATTTTATATGTGGTATATTTTACCAACAAGTCTACATCTCTGAATATTCTCAGAAAAAATCATGCTGTTATAAATTACGTGAGAGTAAAATGGGAATACCAAAAGCGAAATAGTAATAAACTAACGCAATGCTATAACTGTCAAATGTTTGGCCACGGATCCAGTCGCTGTGCAGTAAAGGCGTATTGTTCATTATGTGCGGGAAACCACAAAACTACGGACTGTAAAGAGGAGTCAGCTATTAAATGTGCAAATTGTAACGGGCCCCACATGTCTAACTTCTACGAATGCCCGAGTAGATTAAGTTATATTAATTTAAGATCTCAAAAACAGCAGAATCTTTCTAGACTTAAGACTAACAACATTATTAATGCTCCTCGTATAAATGACAGAAACTTGTTTCCAAACTCACTTAGCCAAACAATCCCACCGGCAAACCCTACTTGGGTAACTTCGCAACAATTAAATTCACCAAACTGCAATGAAGAACTTTTCAGTATTGAAGAGATAAAGTCAATCACGTTCGATTTAATTAAAAATCTAAGAAATTGTAAATCAAAATCAGATCAGTTTGAAGTTATAACCTCACTAGCTTGCAAATTTCTTAAATAATGTTGAACCGCTTATTAATTGTCACTTGGAATGCCAGAGGTATTCGATCTAAAAAAGATGAGCTTTTCAATTTCATCATTAATAGAAACATTGATATTTGTTTACTAACCGAAACGTGGCTAAATGATAAAATTTCTATAAAAAACAATTCATATTATATATACAGAAATGATAGAACTAACAATAAGGGCGGAGGGGTAGTCATAATCATTAAAAAGTCTATTCGCCATACCCTTTTGCCTCTCCTAAACACGAAAGCTATAGAATGCATTGGCATTAATATATTTTGCCCCACAGGGAATCCTATATCAATCCACTGCTGCTATTTTCCTGGAGGCCAATCAAGCCCCGAACTTAAAGGTAACTTTGAAAATGACTTAAAGCTGCTCACTCGAGCTACAGGAAAGTACTTATTGGGAGGAGATTTTAATTGTCGCCATAGCTCTTGGGGCTGCTGCCGTGCAAATAATTGGGGTGGCATTCTGCATGATCATTCGTCATTAAGAGGTATCAGTGTGTTACACTCAACAGTACACTCATACGTGCCCGCTAATAGTCGTAGCAGAACTTCTAATCTAGATCTGTTCTTAACAAACTACCCCCAAGTGTTTTCTAACACTAAGGCAATAAATGATTTAGGATCCGATCACCTACCTGTGCAAACTCTTTTTCACACAAATTTTACCTCAGTAAAAATATTTAGATACGTATTTAATAAAGCCAACTGGGCAAAATTTGGTAAACTGGTTAATCTGCACCTAAATTGCATTGATCAAGCAGCGGTCAGAAATACAGACGACATTGATAGGTTAATAAACAACTTCAACGAGGCAATCTGTTGTGCGAAAGCAGGTAGTATTCCAAAAAAAAGTATATACTCTCACACAAAGCCACTTCCTCAAAATATCATTGCACTTATAAAACGTAGAAACCGACACCGGCGGAATTGGTTGAGATACAGAAATACGGCCGATCTCGTCCTAGTGAGATGGCTTAGTCAGGTTATTGTCAATAAGATTTTTGTTCTCAGAAACGAAAATTGGAACAATCTTTTAGCAACGTTAGAGGATAATTCTTCCCCATTTTGGAAACTATCTAAAGTGATCAAGAAGAAACGTTCTAGCATACCAACATTACGACAAAATGCTTGCTGCTTTTCCACACCATTACAAAAGGCGGACATTTTAGCAGATACATTTAAAAAGAATCAGTGTCACTCTAACAACCTCAGCGATCATGCAACCATATCAGAAGTCAACAACTTTGTGTGCGATTTAGACTCTCAGATAATAACCTCCGAACAGACATTTTTTACAACTATCTCTGAGATCTCCTCAATTATCACAAATCTTAAAACATCTACATTTTCTGCCTAGAAAAGGTTTAAAGTATCTCACAAGAATTATAAACGAATGTCTTCGTTTATGCTACTTTCCGTCCCAGTGGAAGCTTTCAAAGGTTGTACCAATATTAAAGCCCAACAAACCCGCAGAATGCCCAACGTCATATCGCCCAATAAGTTTGCTGTCATCAGTAAGTAAAATTTTTGAAAAAGTTATAAAAGAAAGACTGTCGACCTTCATGGAAGACAACGAAGTGCTCCCGCCAGTGCAATTTGGTTTCCGACGTGAACATAATACCTTACACCCATTGCTTAGAATAAAAAAAAAAAATCATAAAAACAAATTTTACAAACTCTAAGTCCACTGGTATGGTTTTACTAGATATCAAAGCTGCATTCGACTCTGTTTGGCACGACGGGCTCTTGTACAAAATGATGCTCTTGAAATTTCCCTTAGTTTATATTAAAATTATACAAAGTTTTTTGACCAACCGATCATTTACAGTCCACCTAGGCGAAGCTCATTCTCGCAAAATTGACATCAATGCTGGTTGTCCCCAAGGTTCGTGTCTGTCTCCATTGTTGTACAACATTTTTACTTCGGATTTCCCACCTCTAAGTAAGAGCACAGCTTCTATTTTCGCGGACGACACCGCAATACTCTGCTCAGGCTTCATTGCAGCTGATATCACAAATTCACTCCAAGAGGACTTTAATATCCTTGTCTCTTACTTTAACAAGTGGAAAATACTGGTTAATACTGACAAGACCAAAGCAATTTTTTTCACGAGGAAGCGTAAAAGCATCTTTCTTCCAACAAGTCATATTTCACTTAACTCTTTCGATGTCAACTGGGAAAAGACTGTTAGATATTTAGGACTGATACTAGATCCTAGACTGACCTTTAAAGACCACGTGCTTTACATCATTAAAAAAACTAACATACTAATACGGTCGTTATACCCATTTATAAACAGAAGATCAGAACTTAGTATAACCAACAAAATGTATCTATTCAGGTCTATTTTCCAAGCTGTGGTTTTTTATGGGGCACCAGTATGGGCCGATATCGCGAACTCCCACATCCACAAACTTCAAGTGGCCCCAAATAAAATATTAAAAATAATTTTCAACCTACCATGGCATTTTTCTACCTCCGAATTACATGACAGAGCTAATGTTGAATTAGTTGCAGATAGATTGTCCCGACTAAATAGAAGGTTTAACGAACGCTGTGAGTATTCCATATACTCTCATATTAATGAATTAATTAATTAACTTATGTAAAATATATTCTTAGTTATAAAGTAGAAATAAGTAGGTTAAGATAATATTCTTCAAGGGTTTTTTGTTAATTTTTCCCCTACAAAACTATATTATTTATAGTAACATTTCATAGCTCATTCTCAAATAATTTTTAAGTAGAAAAGGTAAAATCGCCTGTACTCTTAACTTATATACATTAGTCACTGTAAATACATATATTATAAGAAGAAGTGAAATAAATTTGAATTTGAATTTGAATTTGAATGTTTTCCTTGTAATACGACATTACTGTGTCCTAAATCTATAATAGGTGCGTTATTTTCTTGTATAACATTACAATGGGCTTCATAACCTTCGATCATTAGTATTGTACAATTGTCATTAGGTTCTTGTTTACAAATATATTTACTTAAATTATTTTTACATTTAGATGTTAATATTATTTTATCTTCACATCTACTTACGATTTTATTCATATCCAAAATGCCTTGACGATAGGATAATGGAGTAACTTTATATGCTGTGCATTTTGTTCAATGACTGGATATTTATAAATTACGATGAAAGTGTCGTCTAATCTACCACATGCGTGTCTGCATATTCGAGTATGTCAATGACCGGTATACTAGTAAGTTCCTTTTCTAATATCCTTTCAATCTCGTCCGTATTTATTGCTGCTGAATAAAAGTTTCCCTTCTTCGCGAAATTAATTGTCGTAGTTAAGTCAAATAACTCCTTGTATAATTCTTGTAA